>CAJNIZ010046810.1:0-38762 GCA_905231905.1 Symbiodinium pilosum | reverse complement strand
TAGACCCTAAACCCTAAACCTGGAACCCTAAACCCTTGAACCCTAAACCCTAAACCCTAAACCTTAAACCCTAAACCCCCAACTCCAAACCCTAAACCCTAAACCCCACTACTTTGGTCACCAAGCCTTGTCGGTTGCTTCAACCCTCAGCTTCCGAGCTCTCTGAAGTTGCACTCTGGGGCTTTGGGGTTTTAGGGTTTAGGGGGTTCAGGGTCTAGGGTTGGGGGGTTAGGTTTTAGGGTTTGGGGGTTTTGGTTTTAGGGTTTGGGGATTTAGGTTTAAGGGTTTAGGGAAGTTCAGGCTTTAGGGTTTGGGGATTTAGGTTTTACGGTTTAGGGGGTTAGGGTTTAGGGGATGTTCAGGGTCTAGGAGGTTTAGGGTTGAGGGGATGTTCGGGGTTTAGCGTTTGGAGTTTATGGTTTAGGGTTACTTCCCTGCATTACTGTAGCTGAGCTCACTCTGCGAAACCCTGTTGCAAGGATGCAGGCCTGACACTAGATTCCAAATGCCCACATAAAACCAGTGTCCTTTTCCTATTCTAGTGTCTTTTCCATATAACTTTCCATCAACCTAGCTGCCTGTAGGCCCTACTTGGAGGGTCAGCGGGATTTCGTAAGTAGGATAATAACATAACTCTTATAACCCATATGGTAACCCTAAGTATCCCCGATATTACCCTACTAACTAAATCCCCCTGACCCTCCAAGTACATTATTCCAACCAAGAAGCTGCCGCACGTTTCTCAGCTGTGCCTGGACGCGATTGCTATTGCCGCCAGCACAACAATCTCCCCACGTGACCTTTGCTAAAAGAACAGTTTAGGGTTGAGGATTCAACCATGAGTTGTGGGATGTTGTTTCATCTCTAGGGTCTGATTGCTTTTGGGGCCAGGGCATCATGGGCTTTGTAGTTGTAACGCTGCTTTTTGATCTCTGTCCGTGAAAGGCTGGGTTCAGCTATCGAGGAATGTGGTTTATGCCATGAATGGAGGAAATCTTGCACTTCGCAGCTCCATCCTCCACTTGTCGGAAGTCATTCGCAACCTACGCCGTAGGCAATTAATGTTTCAGGATGCTGAGTGCTGGAATTCAAGGCGGCTCATAAGAGTTACATCGGTAAATGGGAGAATGCACAAGCAAGTGGCAACAACTGTATTAATGAAGGCTTTTGCTTAGGCTTCTGAAGCTCATGTTGTTTGGCTGGGAGTTGCCAGCAGCTTGGGAGCCACACAAGTATTTGTCTCTAAACCCTCAGCTTTAGGCTTTAGGGTTTCCTTCGTTTTGTACGTAGCCTGAAGGGAAAAACTCGACAGCAGTCTTGGCATGGCCCTGTTGGGAGATTTCTGGGAGAGAGCTGCCATCACAAAGAGACTCGGTAAGTCTTTAAACTACTATAGGGCCATTGACCTTCTCACCCGATTCCCTAGAGCAATACAAAGGTTTAGTAGGATAAGTTTTCCTTTTGGATCCTTTTGGGACATATCGGTTGGGTTAAAGACATTATCCTAATGATGGAGAATCAAATGGAAAGAAGCCGGAGATGAAATGGAAGCTTCACAAAACCCTGCAACTACTCCAGCTTCGGTGGCACCTAACTGTTGAATCTACACGTTCCATGGAGCTTCTACCTAATTTATAACGAATTCCAGATCACCCGAAGCGCCACACCCAAGAACCTGAAGGGTTGATTTTTTTTGGTCTAGGGCACCCCAAGACCTCGCAGAAGCCTAAACGGTCCAAAAGCCAAAGCGCTGAACTCCAAATTGCAAGAAATTGAAGGTGGAAGCCCTCAAGCATACCAAACAGAACTCGCCAAACCCCTAAACTTGAAACCCCGAGGCCCCCTACACTGCTAGTAAAATCCACTCCCAACCCCCTAGAAGCCTAGACTCTTCCCCTCTAAGCGCTAAGCCCCCACCCCCAACCCCTCCCCACCTTTAAGGACCACCGCTAAGCCCGTGAGCTCACAGACCAAGCGGCCACAGTTCCGTCACCTCGGAGAGCAGCAAAGGCCGAAAGCGTGGCTGTGACGCGGCGGACGTCTCGCAGCTGCATTCCTTACCAGGAGGGTACTGTAGCGGCCTACCAATAGGTGTTGGAGCTATACTGTAGTGTGTAAAATACAAGGGGTATAATGAGAGGAGAGAATCATACCAGCTGTGGGGGACAACTTGATTTTAATCGGTGTTGGGGCTATACTACAATATGTATGTAGATGCAAGAAGTATCCGAGAATGATATCGGCTGCTTTTCTTGGGGAGAGGGTCGGCATTAAGCGTTTGAGAACAAGGGCGTGAGCGTCTTGAACTTATTGAGTCAGAACAGGCTTTGGAAGAAGCAAATGGAAATGAAATGGAAACTGGCGTTATAGGCAGGTTTAAAGGGATGGAAGTTTAGGGGCCAAGTAAACCAGAATAGCTGTCTGGGGTGTAGTATACACAAGGATTAAAGGGATATAGAGTTGCTCATACTAAGGTTTCTACAGTAGGGGTTCGGCTTTTAAGGCTCGGTGGCGGCTCACGCTTTAGGGCAAGGCTTTGGTGTCAGATGTAAGGTGTGGGGGTTTAGGGTTCGACAGGGTCATTGGAGGTATCTGCCGCGCTGGCAGTGCCTGAGTTTCGACGTCCGATAGGTGGATAGCCGCGGATTGACATTTAAAGCACTCACGAGAACTCAAATGGGCTAAATCGCTGGCAGAAACACCGGGCTGCATGCTTCGCATTCACCATCACGCCGCATCTTTACTGAGCAAACCACTGAACTCTGAATCTGAAAGCTTACCTAGATCTCCAGACGTATCCATTATTTCAGGTTGAAGGCCATAATTATAAGTACTTGGGAGGTCTAGTTACTTACACACCAAACCAGAGCCCTAAACCCTAAGCCCTAAACACCAAATCCTGAACCCTAAGCCCTACTTGGAGGGTCAAGGGGACTTAGTCAGTAGGTTAATCACCCCTACAACCCCATCCAAGGAAGGCCAAGCTTCGGAGACGACGAGATGCCCCGCCATGTGTGGCAGCACCCCAGGTCACCTCACGGCTTCCCAAGATGAGTACATGGTAATTTCCCAAGATTAGGGGTACCCTTTTAGGGGTCCCTATAATAAGGACTATAGTATAGTAGGGTCTATATTGGGGTCCCCTTATTCTGGGAAACTACCACATTTTGGAGATTACCACCTTTGAGGGCAAAAACAACTTCAGCAGGTTTCTTGAAGTGATTTTTTTTGGGACCCTATGGGACGCTATGGATAACCAGGAGCGCGTAGGGATTACGTGAGGTTCGTGGGACGTAATAGCTACTTATAAACGGACTTATAACTTCATCTAAACTTCTTATGACCTAGATTAGTCCAGTTGGGGGATTGTAAGAAAGGTTGTTAGCCCAGTTACCAGTAGTTGCCAAGCCCCAACAACCCTTCAAATATGGGGACCCTAAACCCTAACATGGGGATCCCTTTCAAGGTTTTAGGTATGCGCCTAACTATAAGGGGCAATCGCAAGGAAATGAGGAAAGCATGCAAGTTACTACTTCGGAGGCGCCAAACAAGGGCGATTACAGTGTTGATGGTAAGTATTCCTTAGGGGTTGTTACATTGGGATTATGTAGCGATCTTTGTGGAGATTATAGAAGGGCTTTATAGGGATGAGATGGGGATTATATAGGGGTTTTATAGGTGCCCTATTGGAGGGACGGCCTCCAGCCTCCCTTCCTAATCCCATCTCCGGATCTCCATTTTTACCTTAGCCCTGAACGTCTTTGGGCGCATCTGAGGGTTCAGGGCTTCGAGCTTATCCTTACATAGCCCCATGTCATTGCACCCCTGTAGAAAAGGGTAATCCAAAAATAGCAAAGTAGGATGTGGGGGTACATTATCCTCTACAATATGAGCAATGATTCAGGCTTCTGCATCATCCCCTTCACAACTGGTAATGCCAAGGCCCTCACTCAGCCCACGCACCACTAAATCCCGCATCTGAAACGCTTAAAGACACTAGTCACCAGAACACTCAATATCAATCCTTCAGACCCTACCTATCATCCCCGAATAGTATTTGCCCCGAGTCAAACATTCCGGAGAATTGCTCAAGTCTCAACAGCTCCCAGAATCGAAAACCCAACATCCACACCAACCCTTGAGCAGGATGCAGCGTTCCACATTTGTTTTATCTGCCCCATCCATCCTACACCCTAAGCCCTAAACCTCTAAACTCTGAACCCTAATACCTTTCCTAAACTGGCCTCAGAACCCCACTAACAATTGCAATTTTTGCTTGTTATCAAGGTTATAATAGCCAAAACCTAGACATATTTTGTATGCCTCTATAGCTTCCTAAACCCTAAACCCCTAAACTCTAAACCTTAACCCCTTTCCCGCCCCAGAACATTCCAAGGCCCGCACGACAGAATCGTCTCCCAAAACGGCGGCAAAGGCACAGGCTGAGGCAGAAAGCCTCAGCTTAAAAATTCAATCCCTGGGTTCCCCTACATGTTTAGGGTTTGGGGTTTAAGGTTTAGCGTTTTGGGGATTGGGGATTGGGGTTTAGGGTTTGGGGGATTGGGGTTTAGGGTTTGGGGGTTTCAGGTTTGGCGGTTTAGGGTTTGGAGGTGTAGGTGTGGGGTTCGGGTTTGGGGTTTAGAGTTTGGGGCTTAGGTCTGGGTGCCCGTACATATCCCCATCATGACATGGTCCTCATTGTAGGGACTCTGAAGAGGGACCCATATCTTTAAGAATCCGTGCGTGAGATGTGAATGAATGAATGAATGAATGAATGAATGAATGAATGAATGGATGAACGAATGAACGAGTGAATGATTGAAAGCATGTAGGTAGGTAGGTAGGTAGGTAGGTAGGTAGGTACGTAGGCAGGTCGGCATCTATGTACGCCTGTACGTAAGTACATACGTACATACGTATGTGTGTGTATGTGTGCATGTACATATGGTACTTCAACCTTCGAAGAGCCTTAAGATGGCTTCAGGTAACGGCTTCGAGGGTCGGCGATGAAGGGTTCAGCACCCTGGTTTGCTGTTACGCAGCTTAAACTGGCTTAAACGGAGTTACCACAATATGGGGTATATAGTGAATGATATTTGGGTTTCCTTACTATAGTAACTTCGTTCTAATTCCTTAACAGCAACCCAGCACCTTTGGTTCAGACTCTTGCATTAATTACTAGTTGTCCAGCATTATGGCAAGACGGATCTTACCTTTGAGTGACGCCAACAGTCCCGACTCATATACGGCCACGGGTCTAGGTGCGGGGTTTAGGGTTTAGGGCTTCAGGTGAGGGCGTTGTACGGGAACTGCTATGGCACCGTCACGCAATATTCTCAAAAGGCATACAGCAACCCCCACAAGAAGCCTCCCCTCAATTGCAGGGAGGCCTGAACTTGGATGAGCTCTCAAAGAACGACTACAAGTGCTTCTCGGGTCTTGTGAAAATTAAGGCCCATTGTCCCCCCACAAGGAGCCTCGAGAAAGAGACCATCATTTTGACCATTCAGTTGGGGCACGTGTAGGCTCCAGTGGCCATGAACCCTAAACCTCCATCATGCGCTAGGAGGACCCCCCACCCTGTAATAGTGGTATAATAGGAATACCTACCAAAAGCCTCCCAGGGACTGCTGCACGTCCTGCAGCTGATGTGCCACTGCGCTGCAGTCTGATCCAAACTCGGGCTCACCCCAGCAAACCTCGAGAGTCTGTTGCGAGTTTGAAGCTTACATTTACATCTGGTTAGCTGGGAATGAAGGATTGGAAAAGAAAATGGAAATTACTATAATGGGTCATATAAGCACTATTATAACGATCCATTTCTTCATTCCTGGCTAACTCAAGGCCAGTATGAAGGGGAGTCGTATTGGTTCTTGGTAGGGAACATAAGACTATATCATATAGGGTTTATGTAGGGATTGTATTCCCGTATTCCCCACTAACCCAAGCAAAGAGTTCTTGCCTCAATGGTTCAGGTGTCCAAGTCTTCGGGCAACCAAGAAAACATTCACTCTAGTGGCCCAAGATTATGGGCCACCTTTTCCTGGGAGAAAGCTAAAGTTACTACCATAATATTGGGAGTTTAGATGAACTATAGTCTATGCCCCTAGTATGATATGCCCTAAATGAGCCTCGTAATACTCCCCTAAATAACCCCCTTGCAGAATTTAGACTACAGCTCATAAGGACTACGGTAAGGATCCATTCCTCCATTTGGGATCAGGCTTAGGGTTGATTGGATTGTTTTTTTGGTTCGAGGCCCCAAACCTTCAAAGCCAGCCTTCAAAAAAAACAAAGGCCCTGAACCTCGAAATCCTAATACGAAAGCGCTGCACTTCCCAAGGCCCTATGTGTTATGAGGACCCCCCACCTTGTAGCAGTGGTGTAATAAAAATAAATTAGGACCTTAATAATCCTGACAACCCCTTATAGCCACTAAGTATTACAGGCTTGGGGGGTCCACCGAACCCATCTCATTCAGTGCAGGAAAATTCTGCCCAGAGGCCACGGATCCGTCGGTCAAGATCGCGGCGAAGGCCCCTTGCGAGGCACAGATGTCCTCGCACATGGGGGGCGTACCCATTTTGGGTGTCCTCTTCTGGCCATTCAAACGGACCAT
This sequence comes from Symbiodinium pilosum, assembly GCA_905231905.1. Taxonomy (NCBI): domain Eukaryota; class Dinophyceae; order Suessiales; family Symbiodiniaceae; genus Symbiodinium; species Symbiodinium pilosum. The sequence goes on along the minus strand of CAJNIZ010046810.1, from coordinate 32,143 downwards.
GTCAAATGCGGGGAATATGCACTTCAGAAATCATGCGTCTTCATTTATTTGGATTCTGTGACGCTGTAGATATCTCCAAGTTCAGAGCCCATTTGGTGATGGATTTAGATTTGGGACCTTGTTGTTGGAGTATATGAAGAATGAATGATTGGCCTTGCGTGGGGGATTTTAAGCCAAAGCACTTGGGCTTCAGGATTTCTTGCGGTCTTTTTTTAATCCCAGCATATAACGCAATTCAGAATTTTACGCTTCCTGCCCTGGGTCTAGCAGGCAAAAGAATGAAACACCATTCGGGCATTTTCTGGCATAGCGCTTAGCGGTGTTTTGCAAGCCGCCACGAAGAGACTCGATCGTCAACCCTATACCCTAACCTTAACCGCTGCGCGGTCCGAAGCTAGGGCTTCGCAGCTTTACTCGCAGACAGCCAAAAAACTCTCCAGTGGTGTTGGGTCGAAAATAATTGTATCGAATACGCTTTTGGTGTATATGAATTATAATTCGTCTAAACTCCTCGTATGCCCGTTACTACCCCCTAGAACACTCCTTATATAATCCGTATATAAACCTGTTTATGGAACTTGGACTACGAGAATGATCTTGAGAACAACCCGGCTTCTTCACCATCAATTGCGCATCGTCTTGGCTATTTTGGGGCTCAGGGTGTCAGGTTTGAGGCTTAGGGCTTACCAACGTTTTAGGTTTGGGGTTTTGAATAAGACTCAGTTCTACCAGCAAAGCTAGGGCGCTTCGGGAGACTGGAAAATGGTTTCTTGCCATGCGTTACATAAGCTATAGTATCCATATCCCCTTTATAGGTTTAGGGCTGAGGGTTTAAGGGTTTTAAGTATTATAGTCCCCATTTAATTTTCTGCATACGCCCCCTGTAAGGAATTTAGGCTATGGCTCACATGGGAAAACTACAAGCCGCATCCCCCCCAATCTAAGCCGCTGCCATTAATCCCCTCCCGCTAATATTATACCCCCCCCACCCCTCCTAATTTTATATACTCCCATTATATGGTATATTATAATTCATTGGGAGTGTCTAACATTGAGAGTATGACACCGTGGCGGGGTGTATTTTTGAGATTGTTTAGCATTTTTTGTGTTGGTTGTTGTTCGCTTTCATGCTGCAGCGCACCCTCGCTATACATATGCATATCCTAGTCAGGTTAGCAAAAATCCCCCTAACCCCCCTTGATGTGACATAATGGAACTCAACCAATGTGACATGATAGAACTTAGATAAATGCTGCTAAGTATGTCGAGTGTCTCCCCAGCAATGTGACTCTAATGTGACTAGTACAACTCGTATAGGCTATCACATCCATATTGGTGGTGGTGACTTTATACGGTCATGTCTATGTGTAAACAAAACCATCAAGATCGGCATGCTCTCTGATCATATTTCATAGAAGTTTAGAGAAGTTTGGCCTCAGGGAAGCACTCAGACAAAAGGTTGTGTAGGAGTTCTCCTGCAGCATATCGCATGTATGACAGAGATCTGTATATACATACAGTTGTTTTCGAAGTCCCCTTGCATAGTCAAATCCACTACTTGCAAAAATCCTGCATGCGATGCCACAATTTTCTATTGTGCACATCCATACCCTTTGTAAGCGTTCTGCTGCGGAACATACCGTTTATAGCAAGGGTATCCATATACTGTACCTGATGCTATTGTTGAAGACGCCTTAGATGCTCTAACAATTCTCTAGCTCTGGCTGAGCGTCTTCAAAGTCGCCCGCTATTACCACTACCATCTTCACCGCAACAACCCATTCAGGCTCTATGGCGATCCGTGGAGATGCTGGACCCCTGGGATCAGGGGTCCAGCATTTTGCGCCTTGGCACTGTTTAGGGTTGCGAAGCAATTAGGTGGGCCTGAAACCGTTTCCGTTTTTCCCTAAACTGACAGGCTTGCATGTCCATTGTGAACACCCTTTCCCAGGTTGGGTAGGTATGTAGCTTGCAGCAAATCATGGCCCGCCTTTTTTGCAGGGCTCATTCCCGAGCTGGATCGACCCCATTTCTCTGGCGGTCAAATTTCTTAGGGCAATGAGGTGGCCTTTAGTGTTGTCCATAAAGTTCTGACAATCCTGATCGGCTTGAGGGTGTAGCGTGTGCACCTTCACATGGGATTGGCTGTTTATCCGCAGCACGAGTCAACGTCAAAATGCATGGTTGTGGGTTAATATTCAAATCTCAGGGATACCTTTTTGCGGGGGGCAGTCCCCATCATTCTGAGTCCCGCGGTGAGACTCACCGACCCATCTTAAAGACGCTTTGTGAGAAGGGAACCTACAATACTGTAGCGCACAAGCTTTCCGCCATCGGATGGTTGAGCATGTAGAGCATGCTTCACCACACTGTCTCTCCCGAAGAGCGATGACTCACATCGAGGGCTTGTAAGCATCAGCTAAAAGGGTCGTCTGTCATCATCAAGAACTACCATTATAGCCCGGGGGCATCCTCACACAACAGAGTCATGCCAGGATTGCCGAGGTAGGAATGACCCTGGCAACGGGGGTGCACATGGCTTCATTGCTTGTTTATAAGCGCTCTTCAGCTAGAGACTTCATTCGGGCGCAGCGTTGTTTGAAGTCTTGAAACCTTTTTGTAGACCCTGAGCCCGCAGGTTCCCCTAAAACTCAACCGGCACTCACGACACACAACATTCTCGGTGAATGCAGTCACATCGGCCCGCGGCACGACGCGACAGCTGTTTGGGAGGACCTTCAGCCATAGCTAAGGTGGTAAGTGGTGGGAATAGGGAAAGGGTGGCCTGGTTCGTCTGGTCCAGGTTGCTCGGATCAAGCAGAAGGCTTCAAGAGGAGATGTAAAGGTCTGGCACATGCTCAGTATTTGCAAGTGATCAGGGTCATCGTCTGGGAGATGGAGTATGTTCCTGAATCTTCCCCGACAAAGCCATGAAAGTCACATTGACTACAACATCTGCTCTAGAGATTGAAAAGGTTGCTTCGAGCCTCATGGGACTTAATAAACATTTCTAACTGGGCTTATAGCCTTACTTGCCATTGGGATAACTTACACAAGCCCCCTCAAGGAGTTATAAGCAGGCTGATAGCCCAGTTATACGTAGTTATTAAGTCCCATGAGTCTCTAAGTGGCTCTGGGTGGACTTGGTAGGCGTCGCAAAAAAATTAATGCAAGGTTATTAGTGGTCAACGCCTCGAGGACTTGGGTTCAAGTTCAGGGTGCAGGGTTGAGGGCCTAGTAGCGTCTGGGATTTGGGGTTTAAGGGTTTAGGGTTTACGATCAATGTGACATATTGGCCTCGTGCTTTTCCAATGGGCACTGGAGATGGCTCCTCCATGTCAGGGGAGCGGGGCTTACAAATTGGTCCTGGGTATCATGAGCGCATGAAAGCCTCTGAGTTTCCAGAAAAAAGACCCTAAACCCCAAACTCTAAATTCCAAACCCTAAACCTTGAACCTCAAGCTCTTAACTCTGAATACTAAAGCCTAAGCCTAAATCCCAAACCGTCAACCCCATTTACACATACCCTTCATTCCCGTATGTAACCGCCATACTATAAAGGCCTAAGCCCTTAACCCAAAACCTTAAAACCTCACCCCTTGAGTTTTCTCTGGCTTTTGGTTTTCAAGCTCTTGGGGCAGGGTGTGCACTGCCAGCTGCCCTTGTGATGTTCCTGCGCTTCTCGCCGCCTGTGAGGACTGCAAGGCCGCCTTCCACGGTCTCCTGGGTTGCTGTCAAGGAACTTGACTTAAGTTACCTTTACATGGGTATGTCGTAAATAATAGGGCTTCCTCATTGGAGTATTTACAAATTCCTTAAGAGCAACCCAATCTCAATGTAGTCTGCATGTCCTTCCGGGAAGCCGATGGCACCAATGGAGAAAGAGCCCCCAAAGTTCTTCCTGATGGAGGGTCACCCCTCAGGCCTACGAGGTTTCGTACTCCAACTTGCCTGCTCTGCAAATCACGCGCATGCTGGTGACCACGCCATACCCCCGGGCGTGCGAGACTGCTTGCAGCGTCGGAGTGGAGTTGCATGCCCTAGCTGTCCAGGTGATGTTGAGGAAAAGTGGGTTGAATTCCTGGTCAAAAAGGGTGTCTCCTGGGCACCCTGCAGGTATGGAAGGATTAGGGGACGTCCCTTTTAAGGATTATTTAAGGATGACATCTACAATCACAGATGCGCAGCCTTGGTGTTGACAATCTGTTGTCGCAAAACCGCTGTCTCTTGCGGAACGTACTTTCTTGCTAACCTAACTAGGATATGTATACGTAAAGCGAGGGTGAACTGCAGCATAAAACAGAACAAAAACCTACGCCAAAATGCTAAAAACCTCGAAAGTACACACCGCCACAGTGTCATACTGTCGAGATATTAGGGGTGGGCGTGTTTAATATCAGGGGGAGGGGATTATCGGCTTGGGAAACGCTACGAGGGTTGCACGGTGCCAAAGCGCAGGAGTTTCTCACGAGGGCGAGGGGATCACAAAGGAGATTACAGCAGCCGAGTGAGTCCTTGACATTTTTCAGCTGGTTGGGCGCATTAAGATCCATGCCGCCCCACTGCGGGTGACCCCAAGATACGACCTGGCAGTTGGATGGGGCTTAATTTCGGGAGTTTAGGGCCTAGGGGGCAGGGGTGAGGTTTTGCAGCATAGGGCTTAAAACTTCAGATATGATTCGTGTGGTTTCTGCACATGACCATTCTTTGTGAAAATTGTGATATTGCCGTCGTTTAGAACTCTGAGTTAGCTAGCGCGGTTCTGGGCATGCTGCTTAAGGTCAAGTGCCCTTTCACAGATACCCCACCGAACTTCTCGCGACCAACCTCCCCCAAACTAACATGCATTCGTCATCATTATAGGGCCCTCGATGAGGTTCAATGCATGGGTGCAGTGCACGTGTACTTCAAGCTGGAGATCACTCGAGGCACCGATCCGTCGCCCCTTCGCGCAGCAAAGGCCCCATAGCTGGCAGCGATCTGCCGCACGTCCTTTCATGGGAAGAAGTGCCGAAGTAGCAATTTCAAGATAGGCCATGCTCTTCCGCAAGGAAACATGAGCTATAGTCTAAACTCCCAGCATCCCCCTAGTAGTAGCCTACATAACCCCCATATAACCCCCCTCCAAGCAGTTTAGGCTATAGCTCACAGGGATGCCAACATGGGCAAATTTCACAAGGATAGCAGTCACCGTAGGCCCCGAGGCTCAGGCACCAGAAAGTCTTGTTCTTCTTGCCTTAACGGCTTAGGATGTTTAGGGTTTATGATGACAATATAACCATTGAATAGGGTTTAGGGTGTAGCCTCAAACTGCAGGGGCCCTTCCCTGTAGCTCAATGCCCAGATGCACCTCTGCCGTACTAAGACTAGTCCGAGGGTTCAGATCCAACTTGATTTTCAGATTGTGGGACAGTTCTGGACCAAAAGCGTGAATCCTCAACCCTAAGCCCTATACAGCTTACATCTTCAACCCCAAACCCTAAACCTTCCGAAAAATCTAAAGTCTGTCGCTTAACCCTCGACTTCCCCCTGGAGCTGCAAGACCCAAGTCTGAAGTAGGAGCATAGCATGTTAAGGGGTTTAGGGGCTTAGGGTTTAGGGGCTTAGGGTTTAGGGGTTTAGGGTTTAGGCGTTTAGAGGTGTAGGGTTTAGGGGTTTTGGGTTTAGGGTTCAAACACCCAGTTCCTGTAGTTGCTCACGAACCGCGCTGCAATCGCCACCGTAGATGTAATTGCCACCAGTCACCACAGACCCATCGCCCACCTCGCTTCACGCAGAACTCAAGCCCTAAGATCCAACAGGGTCCATGTAGATACGTATAAATAGGTATATAAATATATACAGAAAGAGAGAGAGAGAGAGAGAGAGAGAGAGAGAGGGGGAGAGAGTGAGAGAGAGAGAGAGAGAGAGCGAGATTGGGGTTTGTAGTGTTTGTAGTGTCTAGGGTTTAAGTTTAAGGTTCAATCTCCCCACCGGAATCCCCCAGACCTGAAAACTTCAACCTGCAGCCCTCAACCCTAAAACTTCAGCACTTCAAGCCTGGAATCCACAGCAGCTAGACCCTAACCCCTGTACCCTTAAGACCTGGAAACCCACTACTTAAGGCCAGGGTAGTTTGGCGTCAGGGCTACACTACCAGCAGAGGCGTGTTTCCATGCTGCGACCGACATGGGGGCGTGCCTGACTGATTCTGCCAAAGTTATAATCCCCCCTAAGTAGATAGAATATGGCTTTGGGTATATTATGATAGGATCCCCCATATACCCCATATTCTATCTACTGAAGAGGGACTATAAACCCTAAACCCTAAACCCTAAGCCCCTAAACCCTAAACTAAAGTTCAAAGTCCAGTTGGTCCCGGAATGACAATTCCAGTGTGGAGTCGGCAGCATTCAGCATGGAGCCCTGAACGTTGGAGGGCTTAGACAATGGATATAGTATTAGGGTTCTATTGGGGTTATATAGGGAATAATGGAAAAGAAAATGGAAACTACTATAATGGGTTATATAAGGGGTTATATTGGGGTTCCATGACAATGGTATTCAACAACCCGTCCTTAGATTCAAGCCAAGAACTGAGGCGCAGCCTCTTGTGCGGGTTACGTTTGAGTCCTCCCATCCATGTGCTTCCGAGTGAAGATTGTCATGGCTAGCTAAACTGATAAAGACTAGGGCCCCCTAAATCGTGCTTCAGTCCTGCGTCTGAACAGTTGCAAGCCTATGCCTAAGCCCTACAGCATCTTAAAGCCGTGCCCTATGACCTATGCCCTAAGCAGCCTAGCTGCGATGGCAGCGAAAGCACCGCGGGTGTTCTTGACATCTTGGACGCCTGTCATGCAATCCACCGCGCGCCGGGTGGTAACGTCCTGAAGGGGCCGGAAGTGCTGCTGGTTGATCAGCTACGGGGAACCCTTCTTTTGAACCCCAGGGGTAATATGGAATTTACTCAAAGGGATTCAAGGCAATCTTGAGAACTGCCCATATGTGTAATTTTACATGGAAACCCCAGAACTACGCTAAAGAAAGGTGCGCACGCTCTACCCCTGAGTGTTGCGGCTAGTACTGGGCATTTCCAACACGTCAACGGCAGAGATTTCACAGTGAGTTCTCAAAGATGCACGCGAAACCATGTGCTGAATGCTTGGTTCTCTTTGAAACCCAATCAAACATCCACTTCCCCGAAATCAGCAAAGGAGCAGCAGGTCTGTGAGGACTTGTCATTACTTGTCCATATGATTTTCCATTATTGACCTAAACCCTATTGTAATCCACCCCTATACACGCTAGAGGATTAGGTACTTTCCCAGAGCCTTAAACCTTCAACCCTGCACCCTAAACCCTAAACCTTCAACCCTCAATCCTTAACCGTAAACCTTCAACCGCAAACCCTCAACCTTCAACCCCAAACCCTCAACCTTCAACCCTAAACCCTCAACCTTCAACCCTAAACCTTCAACCTAAACCCTAAACACTGGGCCTCGCTTGTGTTCGACCAGCCGCAAGGAGCAACAGATCCTCAGATGAGACACGGCTCGGTCTTAGTGTTTAGGTGTCAGATTTTTTTTTGAAGTTTAGGGTGTATTTGTAGGGTTTAAGGTTATATAGGGAATCTATACGGATCATACAGGGGTTAGAGACTATGCAGGGATTTGCCATAGTACGGGTACATATGATCCCGGTCCTGGGGATCCTACCCCCATGGTATGCCCCAGCCTAAACCTCTGAAAATTCCAACAGTCACAGGGATGGGGCCCTCAAAATCATGATCCTGGTGACTGTAGCTGCCATCCCTGTAACTGTCATCACTTTTAGCCCCTCATGCTTTCGTCACGTCTCAAAAATTGCCAACAGTCACATGCATGGGGCTGCTCGGGGACTACAAGCTCCACTGTGCCAGCATGTGAACACTTGCTGCGTTAGACCAAGAACTTAGCTCTCATAAGGCTCAAGCAGTATATACCTGGGGCTATAGCTCTACTTAGGGTCTATTGGATGTCTATTTACTACCACAGGGCGGGGAGAATCACCAGCACCACAGGGACCACCGGGGGGAGGGACTTAACCGAAGTGAGCATCGGCATACAGAAGTTTTTGTACTTTACTTCGTCACAGAATCCCTGTGATGAGAACCGCCAGCACCACCACAAAGAACCACATGGACCACATGTGGGGGGCGGGGTGGCCACGAGAGGGCGGGATGGCAACCCTGGATCATTTATGGTAAATTAAAACGGTTTCCTGATATGGTAGCTTAAGCTCACAATCAAGGTCCACCAGAATGTGTCTAATCATGGGGAATTCGAGAGTTCCCAGTATGCTCTCTGCATGCTCCTTGAATTGAAGACAACGAAAACTCTTGAGCGACTGCCAGCGCCACGTAGGATGATCTCTCAACCTGCCACCCCTGTACACGTGCGTCTAGGACTAGGATTTCCGATCCAGGCTTGAGGCTCCCTATTTGAGCCCAATGACCAGATTCCTGTACACAGGCTTCTGAGAGGAACTCCTGGTTCTACAAATTCTATGACCACGGCAGCTAAGAAGCCATCCACAAGGACGGCTAAGATGCCATTGTGAGTGGGGAAAAGGCGCTTCACGCTTTCGCTATGGCCCTGGCTGCCATCGCGGATACCTCAGCATTTTGTTTGCTGCCCTACATCTATCAGTACCGAATGGCAGCTAAGTCAGCTAAGCAATTCGCGGCCTCAATCTACTCGAGGGAGGGTTACAAGCCTGATTGCCGACATACAACATTTACATATCTAAGTACACAACAAACATATGCATGCTACCATATATGTAAATGATTTTGTTTTTAGCAAGCGTGTGCTTTACTTTGTCCATGACGGCATGAAGTTTCGAGAAGCGAAGCTAATTACCTCTGCCGAATCATTAAGACGCACGTAAAAAAGTGCTAGCACAAGGTTTGCCAGGATTGGGATGCGGTTTTCGGATGTAGCATGCCAGTTGCTTGAACAACATGGTGATCCTCGTTTGAGAGCCCTTACATGGGGGATCTGAGGGAGCTCAATTTTCTTAATAATATCCTCGGGTCGTTGTCACGCCCAAGTTCTTGGTGTAGTATGTGGTGTTTTTTTTCAGGATTAAGGTCTTGCTGTGTTGATGCTAGCAGTACAACTCGGACTTCTTAAACACGAGAAAGATCCCAGGGACATGTTCTTCGTGAATCTCAGCAGTCTTCCTTCTTGAGGAAATGCCAGCGGGCACGCTAAAAGGATTACACGACCCTTTTTGCCCACGGGTACAGTTTGCGCCACCCGCCTTCAGGAAACCAACTCTGCCGTCCAAAAATCTTCAGTTCTAATGTCTTGTCCAAATGATAACCGCTACGACAGGTTACCAACTGTTAGCAAATATTCTCCCCATTGAACAAAGGCACTATATCGCCATATTGGGAATACTTGTTACCGAGGGCGGCGGCAGGGCTTATGAGCATGGGCAGGTGATTCTTGATTCCTCTCTTAAGCCTGTCATCGCCCAGCCCTAAGAAACGGAAACATTTCTCATGGCTCTAGCCAATCATCTACACAATTCCCACCCAAACTCACGCGCCTGTGTACCCTTCAAAAATTTGAGAACATTGAAAACAATCCCCAACACCTACCCTAAACCCTAAACCCTCAATCCTAGACCCTAAACCCTCAATCCTAAACCCTAAACGGCGTCAATCCCAAACTCCAGCATGACCAGCCGCTCTGTCCTCCATATCCGCGGTGGCCCCAGGTTACCTTGAAGCTCAAATGGGGCTCCCCATGGTCTTTGAGGGTTTAGCTAAGGCTTTTGGGTTTTCGAGTTCAGGGCTTACTTAGGGTTTTAAGGTTTTAGGGTTTTTGGGTTTAGGGTTCTAGGGTTAAGGGTTTAGGGTTTTAGGGTTGAGGGCTTTACGGTTTAGAGTTTTAGGGTTTAGGGTTTTAGGGTCTAGGGTTTTAGGGTTTGGGGTTGTAGGGTTTAGTAGGGTTTAGGGTTTTAGGGTTCAGGGTAGAATTATCATCTCCATGCTGACCCCAGGACATCCCAACAGCTCAAAAGCAAAACCCAAAGCATACACCTACGACCCAACGTCCTCAATCCAAAATCCTGAGCCCTCAACCCCAAATCCGCGTCAACCGTACGAGGCCATTCTAGTTATTTAGCTCATGCAATACAGACCTGTAAACCAATTTCTGACCACGGCTTCCATGTCATCTTCCGTTTTCTGTTCTGTTGGGTTCCCTGCCCTAAACCCTAAACCCTAAACCTAAATGCGCTTCAAACTATTCAGGCTCCCGCATGAAGCTCTTTGAAGGCCCCAGGAGCCACCGAGCCATCGGCCTTCAGCGCGGCGAAGGCGCGGAAAGAGCCCTGCAGCATCTCCACATCGCCTCGCTTCGGGCGTCATGTAGAACCCAAAAATGAACATAGAACAGGGTTGAGGCTTTATGGTGTAGAGCTTCATGTTTTGGGGTGGTGTGACCTTCACATTCAACTGAATGACCGTATGAGCTTGAGCAATCGGGCCTCGGCCTTATGGTGTAAAGTGTGGAGTTGGGATCGTCTCATATCTTGAGATCTAAATCTTTTAAGGCATCATCTGCTTCAGAAAGCTGAGGCTTTATAGGGTCGCGCAAGCAAGATGAGGAGTACGGATAACAAAAACAATCAGGTGTAAGGGTTTGGGCTGCGCTCCACTGCCAGACCTCTGTTTTTGTAGGATCGCAGCGTAGCGGCCTAAATCAGCCGACAGTATAGGGATAGTGGCATCGTACCATTAGCAGAAAAACATGATGAAGAGATACGCATCCCCTAGAGGTTCAAGTTCCAATTCCACCAATTCCTGTTTGCAAGGTGTCACATCGCCTGAGTGCGGATCATTCCTTGCCTGAATCACGTCAGAGGTGGCAGAGGAGGAGGAGCGGGTGGATGGTTGCAATCGAGGCAAGAAGGCGAAGAAGCTAGTGCAAACACTAGCAAGAAACCACTAGTCGCAACAGACCTGGTCATCAAACAGCCTAATTGGGGGTTCATGCTTGTTTGGGCGTGCTGCTTCTGGAGTCCAGGGGAAGGCTGGGGCTAAGGGATGAGGATTTGCGGTCAGGAGCTCCAACTTGCTTGCTTCGAGCTGTAACGTTTGAACGTGTAGAAGAAGGCCCTGGGTAGGTATATTCCGTCACGCTGGTTTTCATATACACTAGTAGTTTTACGGGAGGATGGAAATTACTTGGGTATCACTTCGGTATCTTCTTCCTAGAGAAGGTCGAGGTTTCAAGGCCATCTTCCACTAGTTTTAAGGCTAAAACTACCCCTGAACCTACAAGTAACCCCGACCGCAGTGCTGTTAGCCATACAGTAAACCCTAAACCCTAAAGTACAAGACTTTCTGCTTTGAAGGCGGGCTGGGTGATGTCTGTAAGCCACGTCGCTGAGTCGATGTTGCAACGCTCTTGCATCGCCTTCAAAATTGACAGGTTGGGATATTAAGCCAAGTGCAGGGTTTAGGGCTTCCCAAAGCCTAAACCCCGAACCGGTGGAGGAAATATGAGGAGCATTGCAGGATCCACAACCCCACTATCCCATAAGCACCAGTAAGTCAAGGGATGCGAACACATCTTGAACAATTGGAGCGGAAGCTTCCTGCCCACACATGGAGCTTCCAGAAGTTTCACCCTTTTTATTGCCGTACTGTAATTGGTGCACAGCAGGGGCCCAGAAATGTTGGAATAAACCGCATTTCAAAAGCAGGTCCTGATGTGGAAAGAGGAAATCTTGCGCCACCTGATACCACGAACCCAATGCCGAAATTACAGCATTTGAGGGATGCTAAGTGGTGGGAAAATTCCTCTACCCACCCAATCCCCCAAAAACCCTAGATCCCAAGCCCGTAAAGCCCTCGACCCAAAACCTGCAAACCCTAAACCCCTGAAACCTAGGCCTTAGTTGCAGGCATGAGGGTTTGGTAGCCTCGTGCAAACAGTTAAGCCATACTGTGGTAAACGTTGCGGGGTAGTAATGCTAGCTTACATAGGGGATGTAGGATTACATGGCGAGTAGAGGAGTACATGTGGAGTATAGGGGTTATAGGAAACTACTGAGGGGGTTAAGGGTTCTAGAGTGTAGTCTTCTCTTACCCCAAAAAAGCTTTGTGGGGATACACAGCTTATAAGTGGCTCAGGTGGCCTACTGGGTTCTAATGGACATCTGAAAGGGATATAGCCCCCCGTAAGTAGATAGAATATGACTTTGGGTATATTATAAAAAGATCCGCATATACCCCATATTCTATCTCCTAGGGGGGACTATAATTACTACAAAAATGTGGATAATCGAGTACAGGTAATGAAGCCCTAAACCCTAAACACAACACCTTCAACTGTGGGGCAGACTTAACCCCAACTGAAGGGTTCGCAGCTGCAGCTCTTGAGCTCGAATTTCAAGAAGCTAACCCCCCGTGCCCTCAAGCTTACTGGGGGTTAGTAGGGAATATGGGAAGAGATGTATATGTATATATATATATATACACACACATATATACACGTATTTATTCCTCTACATATATATATATACATATATGTATATATACATAGGGGTGCGAGGGTAAGTAGGGAATAAGGGAATACATTATATAGGGGTTAAACTCCCTCATTCCCCACTAACGACCACACTCCAAACCTTACTGGGTTAGTTGGGAATAAGGAAATACATTGTATAGGAATGAAAAATACCTACTAACCACCAGACAAAACCCAAACCACCGGCCTCCGGAATCCGGGTGTCCCCAGGCCACAACGGATCCATCCGCACCGAGCAGCGCGAAGGCTTTGTCTGTGGACGCCAGCTGATCTTTCCTTTCGATCTAGGGTTTAGTGTTCGGGCACATGTTACCGGTAAGAGCAGCGACCACATAGAAAAGACGCTATGTTCAGTCAAAGGGTCAGGTGAGGATTGTTCCAAGGGCCCAAGGTGTGACATGATAACAACCGGTGGTATCAAGAGGCTCTATTGAATCTGTTGCGGATCCCACGTCACTGCAGCCATTAAACCTCAATAAACCTAAGCTCCGGATCCACCCTAAGCTCTTCCAAGAAGCCCCACGACCGCGCTGAGCAGATCGCCGTCTTTGACGTTAACACGATCGAGAGCACGGTCTTCTGGCAGCACCTGTTTTTGCCAGTGGTAGGGTTTGAAGTTTACATCAAGATGAACAAACTCACCGCTCTTTGGGCTTCAGATATTGGGGTGAACAGCAACTGTGAACCACTGTCAACCATGAAGTGAGTGCCTAAAGAGAACCTGACGGAGCAGGGGCTTGGCTAGCACAGGGGCCAAATTAAGAAGTTATAGGGGTGGTATAGTCATCCCAATAATGGAGAATCAAACGGAAAAGAAAATTGAACATTGAATGGCAGGCCAAAAGAGTTTGGGACCTTGGTGATCTCAATCACTCTTCTGGGGGTCTGAGGCCATTGGGCCCCTCCCTTCCTGTGCCCTTCCACCCATGGGTTCTGTGACCTGAACCCCAAATCATGAACCCACAGCCCTAGGGCTTAGGGGCTTTAGGGCCGCAAAAGTTGCAACCCTAAACCTAAACTGAGGGTTTAGGGTTTATGGCCGCAAGATGTCCAAAGCCCAAATCCCAGACCTTAAACCCTAAACCCTAATCCCTAGTCCCTTAAATCTACACCCAAAACCCTACCCTAAGATCGCAAACCGCATGGCGCCTCGCCATTAGCGTTGACAAGGCCTAGCCTAAGCTTGCACTGAGGTTTGGGGTTTAGGGGGTTAGAGCCAAGGGTTTACGGGTTTAGGGTTCAGGGGCTTAGAGCTGAGGGTTTAGGGGTTTGGGTTTAGGAGCTTAGGGTCCAAGCTTTATGTACTGGTTCGTAGTAGGGAATAAGGGAATATGATCCTGACAGACTTCCCCTATCCCCTACTAAGAACCAGTAAGTTTAGGGTTAGGGGCTCCCAAAATAACAGGGGCTCTTTTGGCAGTGTCCTGAAACGAGGAGCGGGTATGTAGTTGCTGAGCGGTCCATAAAACATGGACCATAGTAGTTGGAGGGATGAAGGGGGGACCCATACTTTTGGAAACGCTGACAAGGGGGTGCACAAAGGTTGGATATGGGTGATAAGTTTGCTTTCCACAAATTACATAGGGAGAGCCTGAATTGAAAGCTTCATGGGGCGCATGACGTTCATAGAGGAATTATATGCTCTTAGGCTTGATATGTTCAATCATCTCAAGACCCTAAACCCTACACCCTCAACCCAATTCCGATCAACGGGAGTTTGTCACAAGTCCAGGTGGGATGCAGGGAAACTGTTAGAAGCTGCTGTATTATGGCAAAAATACCACGCGTTGGTGCATCAACCTTGGGGTCCCTATACAGGAAGTCAGTCGTCATAGTGCGGCATAAGAGGTAGGTGAGAATTTCCCGAAACCCTAAACCTTAAGCTCTAAACCCTCAAGCCCATGTAAACTTCCCATTGCTTAGGGTCGCGACATCTCCTTAATCTTTAAAACTTCAAGATTTCAGAACCCAAAATCCGCCCCAAAACCCTAAGCAATGGTAATAAACCCCTAAACCCTAAACCCTAAACCCCCAAACCCTAAACCCCGCAAGGATCCGTTTTGAAAAACATGGGTTCCTCTTTAGGGCTTCTCAAGGAGCATCCCAAGAGCTTGGGGGTGAAACAAGAAACCCATGTGGTCAGAAATTGTAGCTCCACGGGGGGCTATCGGGCTTAGGGGTTTAGGGTTTCGGGGCTTAGGGTTTAGGGGTTTAGGGGTTTAGGGTTTAGGGGTTCAGGTGTTCAGGGGTTCAGGGGATTGGGGTTTAGGGGTTTAGGGGTCTAGGGTTCGTTTAGTGCTTATGAACGGGTTGTCAAGGAGTCTTACAAGGTTCTAAGGCAGTGATGAACTCATTACCAGTTCGGATCCACTCATATACCTGCTGCACTTGACAACCCAACATGTGAGGGCACTTCTCAATTTGTTCATGCATAACATACTGATGTGGTCATATAATGACATACTAACACAGGAAATGAGAAACTCCATTGGGAAAACGAGGCACTCAACGCACATGGACGCACACAAGCTCTGAGAAGGACATACAGTGTATACATTCTCGACGCTTTCCCATGTAATCCTCTTGAAAATGTCGGACTTATCTCCTGGAGAGACCTGACTGCTTTCAGCTTTGGGCACTACATAGGCTAGAATTGCAGGGGGGGCATTCCCATACCATACTTCTAAGCAATGCTCCCATCGCTCAGGTCCCCTTCACACTTCCATACCTTATAGTCTAGAATTGAAGGAGGACGACATGTTCATGAAAGCAGACGGACTTTTTTTTAAAGGGTTCTGCTTCTCTTTTCAACTGCTCGCTGATGCCCAGTAGGAAAAGGAGTGGACTGTGTTATGCAATTCGGGGGTGCTCGGGGGCTATTATTCATAGCTGTCATTCCTTCGTTCCCTACCAAGAACCAGAACCCTAAACCCTCAACCCGAATGATATGTGTGTATATATACACACACACCTTTAAAACATGTACATATATATATACACACTCCCCTATGAATTTCCCGTTTCTTGTCTATTCCACCACTCACTACTAAGCACCAAATGGGCTGCAATCCCAAGTGCAAACGCACGCGCAACTTTCGCTGCGCAGCACGGCGCACGTCCTGGAGACTCCCCCCGCTGCAGGGATCTCTTACAACTATGGGTCCGATCTAGGGATTCGGGTTTAGGGCATTACAATACGTGGGGTGTTTGAACTGTTCTTTCGTGGACAGTGTTGTGCAGAAATATCCTCCACTTCCGGTGTAACGGCTGATCTTTCCAAGCTGCAACAACCTTGCATCACCCTCTTCATATTTAAGAATAAGTTGAGGTTTCGGCGGAGGCGGAGCAGGTGCTTCGGGGAGCCTATGAAATCGTGTTTTGGCTTCTTCAGCTTATTCAGTCTTTTCTATGATGGCTACAACCCTTATTGAGAGGCCTAAGTAAATTCGAATATGGTTTCCGGGTATGCTGTACTGTGGGATATAGGTTGATTTACGCTCCTTTTTTTTGCGCCTCTTTCTCCGTCTGGGCATGAGGGGGACTGATGCTCCAACTTTCTGGCAATCTTTTCCAGGACCCGCCTTGTAGGGGGTAAACCGTCCCTATTTAGGATATATAGAAGGTAGTGGAGGGTCTAGGTTCTCTTTGTACAACAACACTACAACTTTGCTCTAAGCCCTACACCCAACCCGCAGACATTCCACCTGTAAACCATGCCGGAGCATATGCAACTTCATAAACCTAATGGCTTAAAGAAAAATGACGGTTTAAGGTTTAGAGTTTAAGGCTTAGGGTTGAGGGTTTAGGGTCATGGCATCCCCAAGCCCTGAACCCTGAACCCTTCTACATCCTGTGAAGGGGTCTGGGGGCGTCCTGGACGGTCCACTCCGGTCCTGCGTCCACCTGCGCGGAGCCTGGGTACATGAATGTAAGAGTCTTGTTTGAAGTAAGGGGCTAGGATGTAGGGTTTAGGGTTTTGGATTTAGGGTTGGGGATTCTAACGAGATTTGGGGATTATCGAGGAATTATGGGGATCCTTACTAAAACTCTTATCGTTCAGATTTGTTAACAAACTCTGAACAGAGGATCTATTTACTAGTATAAGAAAGAAACCATTACACCAAAGCGTAGAACAGGTCTCCACCCAACCCATATCCAGAAATCCCATGAGCTGTAGTCTTAACTCCGAGTATCCCCTTAATAAGCCCTAGATTATACCTCTAGATAACCCCTCTAAGGGGTTTTAGACTACAGCTCCCAAACGCTCAGGGTTTCCTGGCCTCGAGGCAAGGGATGAAGCATTTTTTCGATCCCAGAGTTCAGGGGCTTTGTGGATGTGGGTTGCTGGTTTCAAAGGTGAATAAGCAGTCCTCCTTCAATGGGAGTTTGCAACAGAACTGGGAGTCCCTATCATCTCGAGTTGAGTGTAGTATTCTGGGAAATGTGAGGTGCACACCCACATTTTGGAAGCACCTAGAGGACCTAGAGGTAGGGCTCAACTTTGCATCTCTGATCCCAGCCACGTCCGCTCAAAAGCGAGACAGACACTTCCATCGCCATGGCGACACAGTGTTGGCGGGTCCAAGTGCCAAAGCTGCTGTTTTTGTCTCCGGAGCTTCCTACCCTAAACCCAGGCCCTAAACCCTAAACCCTGAACCCTACACCCTGAACCCTAAACCCGCCCGTACGTAAGCTGTGCATTAGGTTCGATCTGGTAGCTCGACCTGCGTGAACAACCAGCGACTTAGGCTTTAAGAGCACTTCCGGCAAACTGTATGGCTCTAACCATCTGCCTTTTGCATATTTTGACTCCTCTTCCACCTATGGACTTTGACCTGAAGAGACCCCAGGTCCATAAGCCAAGATTCACACAAGCTTCGAGCTGTAAACCGAATCCTCTCCCTGTAGTTTTGGCACTTAGACCAGCTGCGGAGGACACACTGCGGTATGTGAAACGTGCCCGCTATTGGGACAGGTAAAATTGAAACTTTGATAGGGGGCTGCTATCTGAGCTGCTCTTTGTGTGACGACTGCGAGACCATGTCAAGAATAGCCGTCAAGGCTTTCTGTACTTGCTGTCAAGTGTGCCAGCATTAGACTCTGAATTCCTGCGAAGGAAACTTATGACAGTCATGGCCCTTGAGCCAAGTGCAGCAAGCTGAGCGGGGGATTGCAAATAGGTCGGAACCTCCACATGCAAGGGCGCCAATAAGATTAGGTGGACTCGCCACCCTGTAAACTCCCCACCCTGTAATAGTGACTATAAAGGCTAATAAATATTAGGGTCCTATTATATCTATTGCAAGGAGCCGGGGGCCCTGCTAAAAGATGTGTTTCAAATTAGGTTTTTATCTGTGCCTACCCGAGGAAATAATACTCTCAGCTCAGGAGGCCTAAGCCCTAAACACTAAGGTGCCGCATTGCTCTTATAGGGGTATTATTGGGATAATATAGGGATTATATAGGTTATATAGGGATAAAGGAAAAGTGGAAACTACTATTTAGAGAGTAGCATAGGTTTAGGGTGCAAACTCTTTGTGATGCATAGGGCTCTAACAGATTCGCCTGAACTCTCCACGGGCTGCCTGCGGAGCGGAGGGATGAACAGAACTTCGAGGTGCTGATAGCACGACAGTCCCTCCATCAGGTGTACATGGAGGGTCAGGGGGACTTAGTAAGTGGGTTAATAATGGGGATAATTAGGGTTGCTATATGGGTTATAGGGGTCATTAACCTACTTACTAAGTCCCCCTGACTCTAAGTATGGCATGGGTTGGTGGAAGCTACATTAGGTCTCACCGCGTATCATAGACTTCAGAAATCCCAGATCACACGCTGCAATTTCTCCACAACTTCTCAGAGGCTGGGTGAAGGAGAGCGGCAATGCCCCAAGAGGCAACATCCGACGGAGTCATTGACAAAGTGAGCAGCTGTCAACAAATTTAGCTGAGAGCTGAAGGCTCATCACCAGAATGGATATATAGGGGTATAGAGGGTATATATAGGGGGATATATAGGGCGCGTATAGGGTATATAGGGGTATGTATATCTATATATCTATATCTATATATGTATTTCCACATATCGACAGGAAAAAGATATGTGCGGGTGATTCTTGAAATGACCCCAATAGAAAGGACGATCCCTTATATCCTTTGTAATGCGATCTTCATGCGAGCTATAGTATCCCCCTTAATAACCCTTATACCCCTATATAACCCACTATATAAGCCCCTTTAAGGAGTTTACATCCTAAACCCTAAACCATATATATAGATATATATAATCCCCTTTAGAACCCCCTTTCAGGAGTTTAGGATATAGCTCATGCTGTGATCTCGAGGGAGCTTATCTTCAAGGAGCCAGAAGGCAACCAGCTCTTGACAACGACTCGGGCTCGAGCAGATTCCTGCGGGCCTTTTTCAGGGCAAGATGTCCCTGGAGCTTTCTGTTATTGGGAATTTATGGGTCTGTTGTTTTAGCGATTGGAGGTTTGAGGTTTTATTTCTAGCAGAGGCATAGAGGTCTACCGTTCCATGGCGTCTGTAGCTGCATGTAGAACAGCCTGACTAGAGCGCTCTGAGGACATCGTTCCTTTTTGAGGAAACCTCGGAACCTACCTGACAAAAGGGTGAAACGGGTTTCTAGATTTCACTGCTGCGGCAGCTGCCGGTACCTCAGGACGTCCAGCAAGGTGAGCCCACTACACGGGCCTAGATAATTACCAAGATGATTTTAAGGTCCATTTGAGGTAGCATATACTATACATATACAAGGAATATGGAACCATAATATTGGTAATTATTTAGGCCCCTATATCATTCTGTTTTGTCAGTCACCCTAGTCAAAAGCTGTCCTGAGACCTTGCTGCCCAGCAATGCTAGAGTCAACGGTGAAGCTCCAAACGAAACCCTACGATGACTACTGTCCTTTTTGGCAAGCGAATACGAACATCCTCAGTCCTCATCTTTAAGCTCAAGTACCTACAGATCAAAAAGCCCATCAACGAAGACACCCTCAGTGATGTATGAAGCCCTAACAACTCAAACGCGCGACGAAATGCACGGTGCGACTGGATCCTGCCAACACCTGAACCCTAAACCCCAAACACCAGGGGAAATCACTTCATACTCCCAGAGCCCAGGGCCGTCAACCCTCCCAACCCATGGCCCCCGACCCCCCAAGCCCAGACCTCTCAAAAACACCAACCACAAACCTAGCAACTGCCCTTGTTTCACAGGGCTCAGAGGTGCCGTCCCCGTAGCTTCTAAAGCAATCTCCTGTAGTACCCAGAGAAGAAACAGATACCACGTTACAATGCTCTGTTTTCATTTTGCATATCGCAGATCTCAAAAAAAGCCAACAGTCGCAGGGATGGCCGGAGTCTTGGTCGTGATCGATATGGCCGTCAGCGTTTTTGATAGAGCAAATCTCAACACTGCGAATAGCCAGAGGCATTGGCATTGAGCATGTCTCCCACCACCTACCATTCAACAATAACACCCACATACAGGGGGAATGGAAAGATCTGACCGACCCGAGGAGAATCTCAATGCAGAATTGCCGCTGGCGTCAGTATGCAGTTCCAATCAGCACCGCGCACGGCAACGGCATCAGCCCATTGTGCATAATATTGCCAACTGGTGGATCATGCTCCGTCACCACTTGCAGCACTCCCACACAATGATGAGGGAAACCAGCGCACACAACGGTGGGAGTGGGGGGGAGGGGAAGATCTGAATGGCCTCAACCCAAGATTTCTGACGGCTGCGCTGCAGAAGGAACCCCCCACACAAAAAGCGAGGGTGGGGTCAAGATCTGAACGCTGAAATTTGTGTGGGCAAAACAAAGACAACCAACGACACCACAGGGGGCAAGGCAGTGACCTTTTAGCAACATCACGGTCTTGATGCTGGAGAAACTTACTAGTGGCTGGTCTGGAATAAGAGAACTACATAGGGATTATATTCCCATATTCCCTACTAACCACCCTGAACCCTAAACCCCTAAACCCTAAATCCCTAAACCCTAAACCCCTACGTAACCCTAAACCCTAAAACCCTAAATCCCTAAGTCCGTAATCCCTAAACCCTAAAACCTAAATCCCTAACCTCCAAAACCCTTAACCCTATAGTAAGGCAAGGGGAAGATCTCAAAGGCCGACGGGCCGAGAAACCTCTAAGCTCCTCCCGTGCAGGCTCCCGGCCACCGCCCTTTTGAGAGCCTTGGTCCCGGTGGATTATATACGGGGATAAGGGGTTAGGGTTTAGGGTTTGGGGATTAGGGTTTTGGGTTTGGGGTTTAGGGTTTAAGGGTTTAGGGTTTAAGGGTTTAGGGTTTGGGGTTTAGGGTTTAAGGGCGGAAAAGAAAACGGAAACTATTATAGGATTATATAAAGGATAAGGGTTGAAACACTTGGGGTAAAGGCTGTACCTGAACCTCAAAAGCAGATAACATAGAAGCCCCAAACATCAAGATGTAGCCCAAAAGGCACTTACTCTACATACTCTTGGGGTTCAGGTATGGGCTTTGGTGTGATGGCCTTCCGATTTGCTTGGGAATGATGGGACTGGCAGGGAGCCTTGGCTTTTAGGACTTAAGGGTTTAGGGTTTAGGGGGTTATAAGGTTTAGGGTCCGGGTTTAGGGCTTTGGGGTCAGTTCCAGTTCCAGTTCCAGTTCAAGGATCAGGTTCCAGTGGACCTTCTAGGGTTAGATAAGATTAGATAGCTTCGGGGGCGCCAGTTGTGGTTTGGATGGAAAAGAACCTCATTTCTGACACCGCGTGCGTCCTAACAGTAGGTAAGCACCGGCCTAAGCATTATGCAAAAAATCAATGTATGTGATGTATCTGCAGTGTAAGGTTTGGGTGCGTTCAGTGGAACCATATCGAGTTGGGACATGGCCTGCCAAACTCTTCATAAAACCCATGCTTCCTGATGGTCTCACGCATTCCACCACTGCACCTTACGCAAGCCCCAAAAGGACAGAGGCCTCACACATGGCTGATGGATGGGCCGTCGGTGCAAGGGAGCTTCCGTCATTCCTGCGATTATAACCACGATATATATATATATCTATACACAAGCACCCTATTCTACTGTAGTGATATCCTTTTGTTTTTCCCCCATCCCCATATGGCCCCTATATATATGATATGTACCAGTCGTATCCATTTTCTTTCCATTACCCCTTTATAACCCCAATATATGTGTATGTATACCCTATTATAGCATAGTAGTATCCATTTTCGTTTCCATGCGAGGACTCCTATGGGATGCCGAAGGCATATGCCGAGGAAAACCTTCTGCTTGGAGGGTCAGGGGACTTAGCAAGTATAGGGTTTCGGGTTTAGGGTCCAGGGGACCTAGCAAGTAGGTTAATAACCCCTATAACCCATATAGTAACCCGAGTTATCCCCATTATTAACCGACTTACTAAGTCCCCCTGACCCTCCAAGTGGAATGCACACAGACCTAAGTCCGAGACCCTATGTATTAGGAGGCCATCATGACCCAGAACCTGCAGGACTTCAGCCTCACATTCGTCCAGCTAAACACACCAATGCAGAGTTCAGGTGAGGACATGAATGGGCATTTAGGGTGTGGGGATTTAGTTGCCTAGTATCTCGTTGGAGAGAGACTCGTACCCCTAGCTAGATCCAAAGATCCCAAGCAAAGCTCACCATTCAGACGGTCATTTGGCGGCTGCCAGAAGAGCTCGATCTTTTGTAGACTCCAATACACCATGATCCTTATTTCAGGGGCTCCCAAACAGGGACCCCTAAGTCTTGGAATCCCCCATGTAGCCATGCCACTCTTCCTGCACTCGGCTGCAGTCCCCTCCAAATTCCTTGGATCAGGAAGCTCAATTGACAGAAAGAGCTGTCAGTGGAAGGTTCAAAGGTCTTTTGAAAGCAGAAGTCTATGGTCTTTTGTCAACTCCGCTTATGGCCCCAAGTCCTGTCCCCAACGGTCCCGCACAAAACATCACCTTCGGGATGAATGTCCATAAATCATAAATCATACCAATATTCGGTTCTGAGGTGCATAAAGAATACCTACCTTGGGTCCTAAAGTCCATGAATAACACCTACTTTGGGCTACTTGATCTTGAAGGCAAAGCATCACAAGCCCTATATCCTACACAGCATATAACTTGGTTGAACTTTACCCTTCCCCCAAAAAAACCGTTCCCCTGCTCCCTCCTCGCCCCCCACCCTCTTCCTCTCGGCTTTCCAGCAAAAACTGGGAAAAGTCTCACTGCCGTGCTTGCTTTTTTTTCACCGCTTCCCCCCTCGGCATCGGAAAAGATGTTTTTAGTTGCACAAGTATCACAAGTATTCAATTGCTAAAGCTGTACAGAAGTCCCGCCACGATAAATATCAGCAAGGAATTTCTTGTATTGGTCATCATATGCAGCCTACCCACTCAGTTGACTGGGCACTGCAACAATGAAGTGGTGAACGCGCTGCGGTTTGTGGGCCAGGATGTGTATATCCTCATCCAAACATAAAGGGCCGTGCTGAGAGGACAGCAGTATCTAGTGACCCAGTGTTGTGCTGGCAAGGACTCGTGACCTGACAAAAACACGCCCAGAAACCGCCAGACCTAGCAGCATTTACATGAACAAATTGTGACTTCCGGCAGTGGCAAGCAACCGGGACTACTACAGTATATGAACCACTTGTCTAGGCTGCTCAGGCAACATTCGCAGAGAAAGAATGCATCGGGTATTGACCAGACCACAGGTTTTGTGCTTTTTCAGAGCCCAAGGGACGAGTGCTCTGTGCAAACCTGTGTTCCCTCTCGCTGTGGAAGCAGTTACCCACAGCTGTTGTGCAGTTCATGTGTCCTCTGCTGCCTAATAAAGACCCCGCTCCGAAAACGCTCGTACCCCACAGCCTTTCAGACCACCTTTTTACTTGCGGCTGTGCGACGGCATGGCCCCACGTCACCACAGCCCCATCCTCACGAAGGGCCGCAAAAGCGCTTCTCGTGGACTGTAGGCAGCGGACAGTCCTAGGGGTTGACTGATGGAAAAGAAAATGGAAACTAGTATAGTATGTTGCGGTAATATTGGGAGAATGGAAGAGAAAATGGTCACTATTTGGGGTTTAGGGTGGGGGCTTATAAGTTGAAGTCTTCGGGCATACGCAAGATTTGAGGGGCTTCTGAAGGCAGGGGCTTCTGAACTGTCTTTATCTGCTCCTTATATAACTTTTGGCTAAGACCCTTCTTGATGATTTGGAGGTTTTGGGCCTTTTGTTCTTGATGTGAAGGGGCGACTTTTCAAAAGTTGATCATGAGCAGCATCTTGCGATATCACTCCGGTTGTCGTGGCCGGACGTATCACAAACATGCGTATAGATGCCCCCAGGCACTGAACTCCTGACTGCTTATCCCTGGATCGTTGGAAGGAAGCTGTTGGTTGAGTTGCTTTCTGGGGCTAGAATCAACAGAAAGGGCAGTCTTCTCAAGTATTTCACCTTACTTGAGGTCCCTCGAAGAGGACACCATGTAAGGGTTCTGCACATCGCCGAATCTCTACGCGGGAGTGCAGTGACGGCATGACGGTATGACTGTGCCTTTAAAAGCAATTTGTGCAATAAGGGAACAACTCAACTCTTGGTGCTTCACAACGTTCAGGAATTGAGAATAGAATAGAGCTTTGAGTTTATGCTTAGGTGGGACTTCTTCACACGAAAATCACCCGCCACTACCAATGCTCAAAATCCAGTCAAAGGCAAGTCCAAGCTGCTGAAGCCGTTTCTGCACGCGATTGCTGTTCCTCGCTTGGCGAACAAAATTTGAGATTCAAGGGTAGACTGGTCAAGAACTACAAGGAGCATAGGGAAAGATCCTGTAGGTAGCAGGGTTGACTATGATGCGGTTGTTTCACCTCTACGCACCTGCCGGAAACGCAACGACAGGATTAACGCAGCCGTGGTGTGATGTGAGTGTCGTGGGATGCAAAAGATTCCTTGCTGCAAGCCCAAACGGTGGGGTGTGGGCCCAGTGCAGGGTTCGAAGCTTTCTGCCTTGATAGAAGGTATGCTGCAAGTCCCCAGAGGGTCGTAGGGCTTTGGTGATAATCACTATAGTATAGGTTTTGGGTAAGTATATGATTATTACATACTTGGACCTGGAGTCATGCTAGTGCGCATGTATACGTACCTTCGTGGTACCGCGTCCAAGGTTGTACCTGTTTCAATTGCAATGCCCTCAAAGTCCGTCCTCTTCTGTCAGAGAGGGTCTCCTAAAGACGAGCTATGCCCAAATAAAGCCGGTATGGTGCGTAACGAGTCTTGATGAGTTGCCGCTAGGTCTTGGAAATGTCTCTGTTTCAGGAGCACCCGGACGCGTGCTTCACGGACCGTACGAATCGAAACCGTAATGCGTCTGAGGCACCCTCCAAATCGGCAGTCGCCCCAGGTAACCTCAAGAGGTAGTTGCCAAGTTTTCTTCGGGGCTTTCAAGGTCTTAGGACTGAAAGGTGCGGGTCATTTTGGGGGGGGTTTCCATTTTTTGGATCCTTTCAGGAGGTCTGGCTTTCAGGAAAGCCGCGAGTATATGATAGGGGGAACGTCCCGTGACAGTCTTTTGGGAAGAGCCTTTTGCTCTGCCTCTCGTGTGTGCAGCAGTTTTTGCTGGTTGAACCAGGTGGGGTCATATTCTTATTAAGAAAATATAAGAAAAAGCTATACTAAGAATCGGGGTATACTCTTGCTCTATGTTGCGGATTACAGTGCCCCAAATAAGTCCGGGTTGCCGGGGTTTCACTTGAAACTCAACCTGCTGCTACAGCCCCCTTTTAAGCAAAATACACAATCAACGTGGCAACGGCTTTCCAGGATTGCAACCCGGATCAAGCCCAGGTCATGAGGGTTTAGGGTTTAGGGTTTTAGGTTCAGGGTTTAGTGCAGGCAGGCTACCACGGAGCCGTCAGCCAACAAAGCGGCGAACGCGGAGCAGGTGGCTTTGACCCTGAGCTCTTTGTGGCTTGGAGCTCGATGGATATGGTGCTCAACAAATATGGCCTCTTTTCGGGGTACCTAGCATACATGGGGTTGCAATACAACCAAGAAGGTCACAGCCCACTACTTTCAACGCGTGTAATCTGTTGTAATTGGGGATGTAGAGAAACTGCATGCTGGAGTTCGCACTTCGGGGCTGTGGAATCAGGATTGAAGGCTGAACTAGGATAGTAGGGAACAAGGTTTGTGCCTTTGAAATCTCCATGCTCAAAGGTATATTCCCATGAAACACAGTCTTGCAAGCTGCCAGAATCACCTTCGCACGATTAATCCTTTGCCCTAATAGTAAACGTCGTCCCCACCCAGCCCCCGAATGTATGTACACAAACCCGAACATTAGGGGGGTGTCTAATAGGATCGAACTAAAACAGAATAAAAGTCAACTTAAAAACCGATTAACATCTAACCTAGAAATCGTAATACCGTAATACAATCATGATCAAACCAATTAAAGTCAAACATAATAGTAGTTGAACTCCAGTTAAAATCTCAAAACATGTAAAATCCTTCTGGGATCGCAATCGCACCAATTAAAATGCATCTAAATTCCAATCGTAATATGGTTTCAATCTGATTAACATCAACTGACGTGACGTTTTCTACTGTGATCTACTTAGAAGAAATGAATTGAAATCATAACAAAACCAATGAAACTCGTATTTATACAAATTCCTGTATAAGAACCGCTCAGAAACAATCGACACCTAGGAAATCGAGGAGATCCCTAGTCCTTAGGGAGTCATGTTGGGTAAACCCTCTGATTCTCTCACAGAATCCGAGCCGTAGTTGACTTCAGTCTGGGCCCTTTTAAAGGAAATCTGGAGAACCCGTATTATGTAAGAGGGCTTAGTATTATGGGGCAATGATTATTATCGACCCGACAGCCCCTGTAATAACCCCCAACCACATTATCCTGCTGCCCAGATTGCAAGTTATGCGCAATGCAACATTCATCATCCTTAAAAAAACATCCCCAAAATCGTCAGCGGTAAACCCCCTCAAGCCACTGCTCCTGCCTCGCCTGTGGTCCTAAAAGTCCCTAAACCCTAAACGCCTAATCCCTGAACTTAAGCCCCAAAAACTTGATCCCTAGCCCGGCTTTCCCAAAATTACGCGCACCATTTTATAGTAGTCTGGGGTCTACACTGGGGTCCTCATTTTCCTGACAGCTACCAATCCTCAGTCCCTGAACCCTCAACCTTCAGCCCTAACCCCTAGACCCTAATCCCTAACCCCTAGACACGAAGCCCTAACCCCCCAAACCTTGGCGCGCCGAGCATCTGCTGAACGTTCCGCAGCTGACTTTGCACGCGTCGACAGACTCCTCCATGGGTCTCGGCGCCCCAAGTTACCACCGAGCCATCCTCCGAAGGTGCTGATAAGGGTTTAAGGGTTCAAGGGTTTAGGGTTTCAAGTTTAGGGCTTAGGGGCTGTGTCTTCAGTTTCAGGGTTTAGTGTTTTGGGTTTAGCGTGTCTCACAGGCACAGGTATGGAATTCTCGATAGCGAGTCCTCAACTCACGCCAAGCGAGAACTCAGTGCCTGGTACTCCACCACGGTTTAAGTCATAATCCCCTTGGTGCTTGGTGTAGGGTGAAGCTAAATGGACTATGAGGACTACTATATAATGTCTTCCCACATTCCCTATTCAGGACCAACTAGTATTGCGCTTTGCAAGCTTTAGCCTAACGAGACGCCGGTAGTGGGGGCTGCGACTTATAGACTCAAGATTGCATGCTGAGGTTTCAAACTCAGATGGAGAAGTATCCTCCCCCTTAAGTAGATAGACTATGGGGTATATGGGGATCTTATTATAGTATACCCAAAACTATATTCTATCTACTGAAGGGGGACTATATGTTCAGGGTTGATCATGGGCAGGGCTTTGCCTGCATGTTTCGTTCTGGGGTCAGCAGTCGTAGTTGTCACAATGGCTTTGCTTTCTGCCAATGACCACCGGAATTAGCTTCAAAGGTGGGACGACAAGGGGGAGGAATTGGCTCCAAAAGTGGCCCTAAGGGTCCAAGTACCCAATGATAAGGTACTTGGGATTTGGAAAATAGTAATTGTAGTACAGGTTTTGGGTAAGTGTATGATTATTGGGTACTTGGACCCTTAGGGTGGGAAGACCTGGCGGAATGGCCGAGAGTTGGGGATGTCTGCGCGAAACTTTGCCGAAGTTACCGTTCACTTGTGTTACAGTAGAAGCTCCCAAAGGCATCCATATCATATGGATCCCTAAGCCCTGAACCATAAAAGTATTGCACAGCCTAAACCTTAAACTCCTGGACCCCCTATCCCCCAAACCTTAAACCCTAAACCCCTAAACCCTAAACCCCCAAAACCTAAACCCTGAAACCCAAAAGGAATCCAAAAAAGAACCCCAGGTCCTCAAGGAGCGCGGCAAACGCTCCTGCATTGGCACAGAGCTCGTGGACGTTGTGAAGTCGGTCTTGGGCCTGGGCTGGGGATGTAGAACTTCTTTTTAGGGTTAAGAGCTTTGGGATTTGGGATTTTGGGCTCAGGAACCCTAAACCCTAAACCTTAAACCCTAAAAGGTTTTAGGGGTTTGGTGTAGACCCATAACTTTTTCAAAAAGTTTCGGATCCTCATTTCTAAGCCCTCAACCCTACTCCGAACTGCTTAAGCAAGCCCCCAAAACCTCGAATCTCTAAGCCCAAAACCTTATAAGTAGCTGGCCGAGAACGCAGGGATGCATGTGTGTAGAAGGCCCTGTATGACCCCTTCTACTAGTCCCTAGATCCCAAATCGCTTGATTCCCTGATAGCCACCACCAGCCCCAAGCCCCAAACCCTAAAGCAGTAAGTACTTCCATACTCTAAGGGTCCAAGTACCGAATAATCTTATTCTTACCCAAAACCTGTACTATAATTGCTATTACCAAAGCCCTAAGTACCCCATTATTGGGTACTTGTGGGATATTCCCCCTAAACCCTAAACCCTAAACCTTAAACCCTAACCCCTAAACCCTAAACCTTAAACCCTAAACCCTAAACCCTAAAGAGGCATAGGGGCAGGCGTACTATCGGCCCCGAAGTGGGAATGGCCCCAGGTCACCACTGAGCCGTCTTTCCTGGCGTTAGGCGGCTTTCGGTGTCCTTATCATGAGTGGTTTCCGGTTTAGGGTTTAGGGGTTTAGGGTTTAGGGTTCGGGGCTTTCGGTGTCCTTATCATGAGGGGTTTCCGGTTTAGGGTTTAGGGGTTTAGGGTTTAGGGTTCGGGGCTTTCGGTGTCCTTATCATGAGGGGTTTCCGGTTTAGGGCTTAGGCGTTTAGGGTTCAGGGTTCGGGGCTTTCGGTGTCCTTCCTTATCATACTTGAAGGTTCATGTGTAGTTATAGTTATAAGTACAGGTCTATGAGTACCCCTAGTAATTAAGATATAGCCAGCGCTACCCTACTTGTTACTTACTGCTTGTTAGTAGGGAATAAGGGAATGAAATCCCTGGACAACATATTCCCTTACTCCCTACTCACCAACGGTAAGGTCAAAGCTTGAAAGTTCTTTCTTTAGCCTCTCGCGGCATTGCCTTCGATTTCATGCCCGCAAGGAAGAGCACTCCGAGCGCAAGTGATAGTTGAGAAAACCATCCTGAGCCTTGAGTAGTGGATCATTGCTGTACAACCCTAAACCCTAAACCCTAAAACCCTAAACCACTAAACCCTAAACCACTAAATCCTAAACCTTCACATCCTATTAGCTTTGGGATCCAAAAGTCAGCTTCATCGAATCAATCCCTGCCAACCATCCCTTAACCCTAAACCCCTAAACCCTAAACTCCAAACCCCTAAAACCTGAACCCCTAAACCCTAAACCCCTATCCCAGACCCAGACTTCAAGAGGCAGACTGGTGAGGTGCTGCCCTGCAATCACTGAGTTCTTTTTGAAATGCTATTACACTTGATCATTGTCAATCTGTATTGGGCCCAGGTATACATAAACATGAAAAATCTTGTTCAACATGAACCCAGATCAAGTCCCTCAAATCCTACAATCGAACTTCAATGAAGTCCAACATGGCGCCCCCTACGCCCTAAATCTTAATTCCATGGCAGCCTCCTTGTCCACTGTACACCTGTATTGGATATTCTTCAAAGAGGTTGGTTGCTAAGCGGTTTAGGGTTTAGGGAAAGCTGCGGAGAATACTTCATGGTACTAGCAATGGATATCGAGGTTATAGCAAGAAATCTATCACTGCGCCTGGCTACAAAAAGGGGAAGCCGCAATCCTGACAGTGACTTCTTATTATGACAATACTTGTAGGCCCAAGCACACGACATATGGATGGCCTGAACCCTCAGCCCAAGGTCCTAAACTGAAAAGACCTATGATTACCATCATTAATACTATTAATATTTCTATTATTGCTATTCTTATTAGTTTTATGAGTAATATGAATACTATTACTACTATACTTTTATACATTCTTACTATAGCTAATCCATCTTGCCTCAAGGCCGCAAAAGCCCCGCCGGTGCCAGTGACCGACTGGACATCACGAAGCTGGACCTGCACAGAACCCTTTTGATGGCGCAGCCGAGAGCCGCCTTTAAGATTTATATCCTTGAATGCAAGGATTAGGGTTGTCAATTTCGAGTGTGTAATGGAAGGTTCAGGTGACGATGCCAGTGTTTGGTGGCCTGGTGAGGGGTTCAGGGCAGAAATCTGAAGGCAACCCTAAACCCTAAACCCTGAACCAGGTCTTGGGCTTCAAGGTTACCAAGCGCTTAGGGTCTTAGGCTCAGGGGTGTAGGGGTCTGGAGCAATCTCTTTGTTCATAGATGCAAGCTTTTGCATCCGAGGTTTGGAGCACGTAGCGGGTTGCTTCGCTCCTCTCAAGCAGCAGGGTCAGGTGTTGATCCATCACCCTTCGAGGGAATGAGCGACAAACCCTTCACCCAAAACCAAAGTCTCGAGTGCCCCCTACCCAAGACCTTTACAAACTTCCACGCATGAAGGAAACCCTTAAACGAGCCCGGAAGCCTAGACCTTATTATCATCATCCGTACTACTATTATGAATATAGATATAAATATATGTGTGTATATATATATATTTTATTGTTATTATTACCATCATGTACTCACATGCAGCGCAGTACCATCAACACCTTGCCTCAACAAATCTGCAGTCTCCTCCGAAGCGCGGATGGCCCCAGGTCACTACGCAGCCATCCTCACGCACGGCCGCGAAGGCGGATTCCGTGGCGGCGAGCTGACGCACATCCACCAGCTGATCCTGCACATTTTCGTCCCTTCCCCCCCACACCTACAACCCCGCCACCCGCCTAGGACTGAATACCTTATATCCTACCACTATACGACAAAGAACCTATTACTCTGGTGGGTTGGGGCGGCGGATTTCTGTTTAGGGTGAGAGGAGTATTGGCAGTTATCACTCTCGGGCCCCCGAAACTAAGGATCCTGCCTTCTAGTCCATACAGGTCTTTTTAGAAAACTTCATTTCTGTGGATGCTGTTGTTTCTGTGGTCCTTTGGTGCCTCGTATTCAGGGTACCCGAAAAGGGATCATAATTTTGACAACCAGCCATATTCCACTTCTCAAAGTAATCCCTGCGCATGCATTGTGGGGACCGCAGTGATCTCCCAAGAACCCCATAGCTCTGGGGTGCCTAAGGTATGCCGCTACACCCTAGTTGGAGGGTCAGGGGGACTTAGTCAGTAGGATAATAATGGGGATAACTAGGGTTACTATATGGGTTATAGGGGTTATTCACCTACCTTACTTAGTCCCTTTGACCCTCCAAGTACACCGTGAACGGTCAAGAAGACGTCTTGAAAGCAGCGTGTCCTGGACCAAGCTGCAGTTGCCACCCAAGTCGGAGCGACCCCACGCAATCACCTCACTATGCCATGACTTGCACCACGTCATGGGTTCCAGTAGTACCCCCCTCTATACTACCACCCCTAGGGTCCCCCCCTTAATTAAGGTTATTTAGGCTTAATCATCCCTAAATAACCTTAATTAAAGGGGGACCCTAGGGGGGGTAGTTTAGAGGGGGGTACTACTTGAACCCATGACCACGGGAGGTTGGTCGAAGGGCTTGGCTGTAGCAGAGATACTTAGAAGACATAGGAGCTCAACTTTTGAGATTGCCGGTAGGTAGTTGCCTTCTGGAAAAGGGCTGAGCGATTCACGCCTTCAAGAGCTTTGCCAGCCTAAGGCTGTGCAAAGAAGGGCTAAAGCTGCCAATGTCAAGGGCTCCCAGTACTTCCACAGTATGGCCTGGGTCAATCCCCCACTCAGTCATGGGTACCACGAGGGACAACTGTAGGTATATCAAAATTAAGACCCCCAAACCCTACACCCTAAAGCCCTAAACAAAGTGGCACCCATAATATCCTATTTCAATGTTCATATAGCCCCTCATACTACCTTAGACCCTAACAGGCACCACTAAACCCTAAAACCGTAAAACCCTAACCCCCAAACCCTAAACCCTGAACCCCAAACCCTGCACCCTAAAACCCAAACCCTAAACCCTAAAACCCAAACCCTACACCC
>CAJNIZ010046809.1:0-38769 GCA_905231905.1 Symbiodinium pilosum | reverse complement strand
ATAGATGCTGCTGTAAAGACCTGAATGTTGCCCTAAACCCTAAATCCAGTAATCTGGGTTGCTGTTAAGGAACTTAAATTAAGTTACCATATTGGGGAAACCCTATTATTTGCTATGTATACCCATTATGGTAACTTAATTTAAGTTCCTTAACAGCAACCCAGTAAAGGGCCTGATCTCTAGTGAGGGAGGCCACACTTCGTGGAATTGCTGGAACAGTCTTCAAGTCGTGGAGTCTCTTGCCTGGGTAGGCCCCAAGGATATTTAATATTTTCCCTAATGGCTTTAATAGGGGACCATATATACTAATATTTTTCAATGGGTTTTAGGGGCCAACCTAGTTGCCCTTGTGGATATTGACAAGTAATTCTATTACCTTATGAGCTATAGTCTAAACTCCTTAAAGGGGAATATATAGGGGATTCTATTGGGGACTGTTATAGGGGTTATTAAGGGGGATACTCGGAGTTTAGATTATAGCTCTTATGACCGCTACTTGATTGCGCGTGAGCCGTCTCCAAGCGACAGGATTGAAAGCAAGAGCAAGCAACCCGAAAGCTGCTTCTCTTGAGGCTATATGAGCTATAGTCTAAAGTCCTCAAAAGGGGATATATAGGGAATTGTATAGGGGGAGAATTATGGTGGTAAGACGATAGCTTATATCATAGGGATTTAGGGTTTAGGGTTTAGGGAGTCGAGGCCTGAACCGTGTTAGATGCCTGTATCCACATGGGGCTTTCGCAGAGTGGTCAGCCCTGACGGGCGCCAAGGACTTATGAGGAGATTGTGAGTGTCCGTGGTCATTTTCATTTAGGAGTCTACACGTCCTATCCCCTTACAATTTTGTTTTAGTATAGCCAAGAGTATTTTTTTAGGCCTAAGAGGATTGCAGATAAGGATTGCTTTAAGAGACTCCCACTCAGCTCTTTCTGAAGCCACAGTCCCAGTCTTCCGGTGGACCCCAAACCCTCTAACTTAAACCCCAAACCCTAAACCTTATCCCGTCGACCCACGGTACCCAAGTCATCTAAGCCATAGTCTATACTCCAAGTATTTCCCTTAGTAACTCTTATAGTAGTCCCCTATATATCCCCTTATATAACCCCCTTTAAGGTGCTTAGATTATGGCTCCTCTCCTTGGCTGGCCTCTGGTTAGCTGGGAATGAAGGAATGGAAAAGAAAATGGCAACTACTATGGGGTTCAAGGTTTAGAAGGAATGGAAAAGAACACGGAAATTACTATAGGGTTCAGGGTTTATGGCTTAGAAGGAATGGAAAATGGAAACTACTATAATGGGTTATGTAGGGACTATTGTAAGGATCCATTCCTTCATTCCTAGCTAACAAAAGGTAAGTTAGAGGGTCAGGGGGACTTAGTCAGCAGGGTTAATGAAGGAAAAGAAAATGGAAGCTACGATATTACTTAGGGTTTAGGGTTCAGAGTCAGGGGGGCTTAGTAAGCATGGCTAATGACGGAATTAAGTGAATTACCATATGGCTTATCATACGGGCTCTTCGTATACTTACTAAGGTTAGTATATGGCTTAGGTCCCTGCGATCCCAGGCCCCATTTGGCAAAAGCCGATGCCGGCATACCTGTTCAATCCTGCAATGTTCCCTAAACCCTAAACCCCACAACACCCTAAACCCATTTCCTGTGCCCCTAAACCCGTTTCCTGTGCCATTGCCATTTGAGTAGATTTTTTTGGGGGATACTATGGTACCCCATATAGAGTAAGATCATATCCTCCTTTTGGGATATAGTATCTCATCTAGAGAATGTAATCTTACTAGGTTCAACCGCCAAAAAAACACTACTGATTTGCAGTTTCTCCTCAAACAGTGGGAGCGCAGCCGTGCGGGTTCCGGCTGCTGGCAGCCGTGGCCTTGGAATATGATATGTTACCCCAACAAAGGGCTATAGGGGTACTATAGGGGGACTATAGGGGTGTTATATAGGGCGTATATGGGGGCACTTTAGGGATATAGGGTTTAGGGCTTTAGGTTTGGGATTAGGTTTTGAGGACTAGGGTTTAGGAATGAGGGTTCAGGTATTAGGGTTGAAGGCTTGGGGATATTACCCCAATAATGGAGAATCAAATGGAAAAGATCATGAACAATACAATGGAAACCGGGTGTATAAGGACTATGGGGACTATGCGGTAGAAAATGCTTGGTGGTCATCATTGTGGTCCCTTAGAATATATTACCCCTATAATTGACAACCAAAAGGCAAAGAAAAATGAAACAAGCAATGGACGATGTTTTGTTGGAGGTGGTAACTTAGAGATTGGCAGGTTGTTGAAACTGTGGTTGCTTTTTTTTCCTTAATTTCATGTGGACCCTTATGCCAAGAGTGTATTAAAAAAGGGATCAAGCTTGTCACGTCCATTCCCCCACAATATGAACCTCCCCCACACAGCAGGATCAACCATTCCGTATGAGACGTCTTGAATCCTGTGGTACAAATTTCCAATTGTAGATGGGATGTTGTTCAGCATGATGAGGGAGCCATTTGTTTCCAAAAGGCTTGATACAGATTCGCAAGCAAGTGTTCCTGAACCCTAGACCCGCTTAACCCTGGTATTTCGTTGTGTTCAGGATCCTGCTTCTGGCGAGTAGGCATCCAGCCTTCATTGCATCATCTTTCTCCAGGTTACTTGAAAATCCTAGGCCCTAAGCCCTGAATTCCTTGTGTTTGGGCCCGGAGCCGCATGAACAGGACAGTGGGGATTTAGGGTTTAGGAGTTTAGGGCTTAGGCTTGCTTCGGCTACCGTTGTATTTATGTAAGCTCTATATCAAAGGTTGCCTGGCAGGTCTGAGAATGATACACATGTCTGGGTGGTATGCTAAACTGGTGTCCTATAGCTTCCAATACAGACTCAGGTCATATTCGTCTTTTGGTTGTCTTCAACCACTCAAAAACTCCGTGGCAATCCCAAAGGGGTGGGTTGCGCGTGTAAGCCTGACATAGGGGGGACGAGTGTGATTTAGGTTTTTCCAGATTTATTTGAGTAATTCCTAATAAGGACTCCCATAAATCTCTTTCAATCTCACAGGTCAATTTTGAGACACCCTCATTTAGTGGTATCTGAAAATCATGAACAGTGCATTTTTCAAGGTTGGTTGCTGAATCACACAAACCCCAAATCCAGGACAAATCAAGTCACTTATCCAGATTCTGGGACATGGGTGGGCCATTGCTACAGTTCCACGCCACAACATGCAGCCAGACCTAGACTCACTCAAGCCACCCATTTTAGGAAGGCTCGCGACTCTCGACTCCGAAGAGCCACATCTTCTGGAAGTAAGAGGGCCTCAACATAACATAAGTACAAACATCCGCCATCGCACTGTTAATGATGTGGTCCTACACCCCCAACCCCACTCCAAAACATTACCTATCAAGGCCGTGTTCATGGCTGACATATCTGATAAAAGGGGGTAGCACGTGTTTTACCTTAGGGGAGCGATTGCCCTGCTCAGGATAGTTGAGAACCATGGGTGATAAGAAGGGCGGCGGCGATGAGATCAACTTCCCTGAGGCAGCGGTGGAAAGGAATCCAGTATAATAGACCCGAATATACCATAGTATACCCTAATACATGCCCTATCATAATTAGCACCAACTACCCTATTATAATGTAGTAGTTTCCATTTTCTTTTCCATTATCTCTGCCATCCCCCAAACTATCATGGCAACCCACGTAGTTTCTTGCAAGAAGGATTATACGCTTTATAGGGTTCCCATTGAGCATGTCAGTTTAGGGAGGGTAAGATTTTGGATTTTGGGTTCTGGTGTTGGATTGCGAGCTACCTTAAACCCTGGACCTCTAAAAGGCGCGGGAATGAAAAGTCACGAGCTTTGTAGGAAAAATGGGGTTGATCTGGAGGTCCTTTAGGAAATTATTCGAGGGTTGTTCTAAAGGTCCTGTTTCAGGACGGGCCTTTGGGCATACACTTCCTCAAAAGGGGGATCCTAATTCAAAAGGGAGTGTACATTGCGGCCATTTTGGAGACAGGTATTTGGAACAAACTACCACTTAGGAATCCTGTAGGTCTCTACGGAAAAATGTGGGGCAAGGAAGTTCATCTTCCCTATACCCTAGACAGGAATGTGGATCAACTACCGGATCTATCCCAGGCAAGTTCGCGTGAGGAAGGTACCTAGCTCGTTTTGAGGGTGTAGGCGTTTAGGGCCTAGAGAGCGAGAAGGGATGACCACCATATGATACGAAGACTCCTAAGATGATTTCTAGTAATTATCTGGGTAGCCTTCTGAAAATATTTAATATTTTCCCTAATGGCTTTAATAACGGACCCTATATACTAATATGTTTCAAAGGGCTTTAGGGGCCAACCCAGTTATGTTTCTAGTTCAGGGGTAACCAGTGAGCTCCCCGGGGGAGTAGCAGTTCTCTAGGATTAAGTTTTCCATTCTACTCTTCCAAGATAAGGCTCTCCAAGAGGCTTTGGCGCAGAAAGTAAAACACTGTGGGGTTTCTTGTGGAATGGCCCTGTCCTGCAGATCCAGAGCTTCATGGCTTCCCCTACTGCTCCCCTCTATACTACCCGGCCCAGGTTCTCCCTTAGTTAGCACTACTTACTGGTAATTAGGGGTAACTTGGGGGCCGGGGGTGGTATGTTTGGGGTAGTAGGGGAACCCATGAAAGGTATAAGTTCACCAAGGTATAGTCTGCAGGAATGGCTTCCGAGAGTCAAGTTTAAAGGGGTTGGGGAACCCACATGGTTTAATAGGTTTTAATGGGATATGATATAATATCTTGGCTAGCTGAGAAACAGAAGCCATAGCAACCGCACATTTTTCCTGACCATTCCCACTACCCGTCCGCTCAGCTTTCAACTTTCCGTTTGCCGGTGTGTGCTTCTAAACACCTCCGGCTTATGGTGAGATTCCCCACCTCCCTGAAGACCAATATTACTCCCATAGATGGTACCATCATCACTGCACATATGTGTCATTATGTGTCCATATGTGTTTTGGTGTGTGTGTATATATATATATGTCTGTGTGTGTCTGCATATGTAATTAATCTATGTTTCCAACATGCATACGTATACATATATGTATATACACACGTATAATTATGTGAAAGGGAGGTTGGACGTGGAGCCCATACGAACCAGGCCACACGCCCCTGACACACGTCCATCTCCCTTCCACTTCAGCACACAGCTTGCAGGAGAATGCTTATATGCAGCGCAAAATCGAGGTGCTGCAATACAGGCCATGGCTTGCATTTATGCTCGCGCCGGTTGGAGGGACTTAGCAAGTAGGATGACAACTGTGAGAAGGGGTTTCTGATGCGAATTTCATGGAAGAGAGTTAGAGATGTACTCGCCAAGCTCCGT
The DNA here is from genome assembly GCA_905231905.1 of Symbiodinium pilosum. Classification (NCBI taxonomy): domain Eukaryota; class Dinophyceae; order Suessiales; family Symbiodiniaceae; genus Symbiodinium; species Symbiodinium pilosum. The sequence goes on along the minus strand of CAJNIZ010046809.1, from coordinate 33,395 downwards.
GAAAAGGACCTAGATAAGGTGCAAGGGAACTTAAAATTGCCGCCCCTGACACTTGTAGACATCCTCCAAGGGCTTGTCGCTGCCACCGAGGTTTTTGTCGTGGTTTGACCTACAGTACAGAACCCTCAAGTGGTAATTTCAATTTCCTAGAATAGGGGGACCCCAATATGGACCCCAATATACTATAGTCCTTATTATAGGGCCTTTACAGAGGGTACCCCTAATTTTGGGGAGCCCTCAAGTCAACCATATCCATGCCAAGGCGGGTCAAGGCTGCGAGATGTTGTGGGACTCCTTTTTGTTTCCGCTGCTACTTAGTTGGGGGTTTCCCAAAATTAGGGGTACCTTTTTGAGGGCCCCATAATAAGGACTATAATATATTGGGGTCTATATTGGGGTACTCTAATTTTGGGAAACTACCAGTTACATCCTGAAAACAGGCTTAAGGCAAACTTTCTGTTGCTTCCGCGACTCCCGCAGCAGAAGCCCTACACACAAACCCATACACACTAAGTGCTTTGAGACACCTTGGACTAACCTGAGATATCATATCCCATCAACAGTCCTATGAAAACCCCGTTGTAATCCTCCCAAACCCAAAACTCAGGCCTTTGACCTCAAACCCTACGCTCTAAACCCTAAACCCTAGACCCTAGACCCTAAACCCTAAATAGAAGTTTCCATTTTATTTTCCATCAACCCTTATATACCCCCATAGAATCCAACCTCAAAACCAAAAACCCAGGTAGTTTCCATTTCGTTTGCCATGCTTTTTTCCATTTGATGCTCCATTCTCGGGGGTCGTATCCCTACAGTCTCCTCAAACTCGGGGAGCATCGATAGTAGTTTCCATTCTATTTTCCGTGCTCCCCTATATAAACCCTATAGTATACCCCCCCATATCATATAACCTCAAACTCGGGGAGGGTCCTAAACCCTAAATAGTAGTTGCCATTTCATTTTCCATGATCCCCTTTTTAACCCCTATATAATACCCCCTTAATACAACTTCAAACCCTGGGAGGATCATGATCAAGGACGAACAGATTCTGGGATGCCGGAAATCAGAGGACGAGTTAAGGCCGGCCACGCTTCGCTTTGGGGTTAGTCTCTAGAGTTCAGGGTTTAGTTTAGGGCTTCTAGAGTTCAGGGTTTAGAGTTTAGGGTTTCTAGAGTTAAGAGTTTAGAGTTTAGGGTTTCTGGAGTTTAGGGCTTGGGATTATAGGATGCTAAAAAAGTTTTAACTAGTTTTCAAGTAGGCCACAATGGGGAGTCTTCATTTGGTGGTTGTCATGTCGTGGTCGGATGGGGAATAGGGTACAAGGTTATGTTTATTGGGTTGTTGTACTTAAGCCAAGTCACGACGATATGACGACCCTATCATTTACTCTGCATCTTTACCAAAGCCACAAACCTTGAAGAGCCCGGTTAGGGTCGCCTGCAGAACTTTGGGAGCCATTCGGAAACCCCAAATACTAGCTGCCATATGAAAAGGGGTGTTCAAAGGGGGCCATGATGTGGAGAAGAATCCCTGCCTGTAGCAGGCTTAGTAAGGCTCCTCTCCATGTGTTCAGCTGAGTATAGAAAAGTTTCCTGGCCTAAGCCCTAAACCCGAAACCCTACCTCCTAAACCCTAAGAGTATAGAACAGTTTCCAGGGCTACAGCCTTGGCGACGGGGTTTCTCAAACTCTTTTGGGTGGCCTACAGTGGGTTCAGGGGTTTAGCGGTTTAGGGGTTAAGCTCCGAACACCAGCAGCATGCCTCTTACCCACGCATGTTCCATACTTGCTGGTTAGCCGCATTGAGTTTTTTTTGCTTGATGAAGGTTACCCTGGGTGTTGCTCCAAGATCCTCCCCTCCTCTTGCAAATGACTTCAATGGTGGCTGCTGCTGTTGTGTCGTTGTGCCATCTTGACCCAAGGCTCTTGGGTTCAAACTCTGACTACGATTTTTTTCTGGAATTGTTTGCTCCCGGCAAGGATGTAAGCCACTCCACATAAGAAGGTGGAACTTCTCTCTCAAGAGATAGTTTGTCTCAACTCTGCATCCCAAAGGTGCTGGAGCGCGCTCTTAGAGCGGGAAACCCTAAACCCTAAACCCTAAACCCTAAATAGTAGTTTCCATTTTCTTTTCCATTATCCCTATATAACCCCTACTTAAGGGGAACCCTAAACCCTAAACCCTAAACCGCCATCTTGAGGGCACCTGGGAAGTCCTTGTATGGAGCACCGCACAGGAATCCTACGAAGCGGCCGACACTACAGTAGAAGCCTATATGGGGGATTGTCAAAATTATGGTCCCTTTTTGGGTCCCTTAAATTAGGCCCCGTAGTAGGCCCCGTATTATAATAGGGACCCGAAAAGGGACTATAATTTTGACAATCCCCCACATAATTGCCAATATTATGCACTTAGCTTCTTTGTGCTATTGTAATGGGGGGTAGCTCAAATAGAACAGCTCTTTCCCTTTACCTCTGGAGCCTACTAAACATATTCTTAATTGTTTAGGCCCCTTGTATCACTGTTCCATCTCCCTGCGAAGGTTTTAACCATTGGATTATATTTGTGATAGTATAAATAGCCTTCGATATGACCCTTGTTACATTGTTCTAGTGTGAATGGGTGGGGGCAGACCCAACCTTGCCCCGGTTCCATGGTAAGGGGTTACAATAGTACCCCCCTAGAGGTACCCCCCCAGGTTCAAGGAGCGAATTAGGACTATAGGGCTTGATAAGGCCTTATAGGTTCTAAATCTGGTTGGGATACCTTTCAGGGGTACTACTGTTGATTCTAAACATCCTGCATAACCATAGTATACTATAGCACCATAGTTTTCAAGGTATAAGGTACCTAAAGTCACGCAGAATTTTTCGTATCCTCCGTATTAGCCCTTACATGAGCCATAGCCTAAACTCCTAGTATCCCCCCTAAAAACCCCTAGGGTAGTCACCTATATAATCCCTCATATAACCCCATTTAAGGAGTTTAGACCCTAAACCCTAAACCCTAATCCTAAACCCCATAGCAGTCCCCTATATAACCCCATTTAAGGAGTTTAGACTATCCCTTACATGGTTCAGCTTGGATCAGCGTGCGCCTGGAACATGGCTGCCAGGAAACGCATCGCAGAGCTGGACAAGGTGCAGCCACTCTTTGGTTAAGGTTTAGGGTTTAGGGTTTAGGGTTGGCCTTGGGCTTTCCCGCGGTTTAGGGTTTAGGGTTCTAAGGAGGGAATAAGGGCATAGGATCACAAAATACTCCCCATGTAATCTATTCCTTTTTTCCCTACTAAGAACAATTAAACCTTTTACCCTAAACCCTAAACCCTAAGGTTGTGGAGGTTGTAGTTCTCAGAGTTTCCTCTTTGTCTGAGCTTTCTCAAACCACGAGGGTCTATCTTCTCACTGGCTGGATCATTGTGCCTGTTGTAGTCGAGTGGGGTTTAGGGTTTAGGGTTTAGGGTATGTTCCTTTATAGGTACCCAACATTGTTAGCTAATGTAGACCCCTGATTAATAACCCCCCCTCTTTTTAAGGGCCTAAATATTAGGATCCCTATCATAACCCCTATTGAGGGGACGGGGTTTTATTAAACACGGGTCTACATGATGTATATACTAGGGAACAGTCATTGCTCTCATGCTCGCTTGAATTGGGAGTTTCCCAAAATTTGGGGTACTTTTTTGGAGGTCCCCAAAATACGGATTATGGTTTGGAGTCTATATTGGGGTCCCCTTTTTCTGGGAAACTACCCACTGCTGCTATGGCTGTCGGCTGTCTGAAAATTGTCGCTTAGGTATTCTTGAGCGCGGGGTTTCTTCCCACTTGGCTTTCCTTTTGAAGCAGATGTACATCAGTCTATGAGTATGCAGGCTATGTTGCAGTGTAGATATTTAGGGGTTGTCAAAATGAAGGACCCGCTTCTGAGGATCTCTATAGCAAGGATTGTTGCATGTTGAGGTCTATGTTGGTTGGGGCCCTGTTACTGGAAACCTCCACATGACATTGGTCTCCCATGACCCTTAATTTCCGGTGACCGTTGGTAAGATGGTTTTCCAAAATTCACATGAGCTATAGTCTAAACTCCTTGAAGGGGGTTATCTAGGGGATTATATAGGGGACTACTATAGGGGTTATTAAGGGGGATACTAGGAGTTGACACCCTAAACCCTAAACCCTATACTATAGGGGTCGTAAATGGGGATACGAGGAGTCTATACACTACAGCTTATATGTGGCGCATGGCTGGATGGCCCAGCCTGGGGGTGTTTGATGCGCGGCTGGGTCTGCTGGGCTCAGAAGGGCTATAGTCCCCCTTAAGTAGACACAATATGGCTTTGCCCCATGTTTTATCTACTTAAGGGGGACTATACAGGGTGACGTGGAAGGGCGGCTGGAAACCTGCCAATGACAAGACGTGGAAGGGCGGCTGGAAACCTGCCAATGACAAGACGTGGAAGGGCGACTGGAAACCTGCCAGTGACAAGACGTGGAAGGCAGCGAATGCTCGAGCAGGCATTCAGTGAAAGCGGTTGATGGAGGTCTCGCACTTGCAAGATGTCGGAGGAGAAGGGAGCCCTGGCAGAGCTCGAGGTGAGATCGGGATGTGAGCTTCTGCTCATGCAAAACCTGTCTTTGCAGCCTTGGGTCACAGATCCATGGCTGTGCATATGGGTAGTTTCCATAAATGGGGTCAAGCGGACTTGAGTCTGGTGCGTCGAAGATAAATGGGGGGCTCCGAAAATAGACCCCTAAATGCTATAATCTTTACGAAAGGCATTCCCAAACAAGGTATAGTCCACCTTATGTAGATAGAATATGGGGTACCAGGGGATCGTGGTATAATACACCCAAAGCCATATTCTATCTAGTTAAGGGGGACTATAACCCTAAACCCTAAATAGTAGTTTCCATTTTCTTCTCCATTACCCCAATATAACTATCTATCTGCTTAAGGGGGGCTATAGCCTAAACCCCTGTATCCCTAATTTTCTGCATCCCCTGCTTGAAGCAGCTTGCCATCCTCTGGAGTCAAGCTCTCCGCATGGTATTTGACATCTCAACAAGTCGATGGCTCTCAAGGGTTTAGGGTTTAAGATCTCAGGACGATCTGCAGAAATAAAAAGCCTTCGCGTCCAAACTCCTCTGCCATCCTCAGCTCTGCAGTCTCCAGGCATGATCCACATTACAAGGAATAGTACTCACCGAGTCCTAGGAGGATCTAGAAAATAGATCCCCCTTAAAGTTTCCTAGAAAGTTCCCAATAATAGTAGAGGGTTCCACGTGGCGGGCTCTACTTTCTAGATCCTCCCAGGGGTCTGGGTCTAGCTCTCCAAGTAAAAGGCACCCTAAACCCCAAACCCTAAATCTTAAATCCTGGACCCTAAACCCTGAATCCCAAACCCTAAATCCTGGACCCTAGATCCTAAACCCTTGATCCTAAACACCGAGCCCTAGATGCTGCCATCTGGGAAGGCCTTTGATGATGAGGCAGTTCGATGCAGGGAGAACACAGCCGCCACTCGGCCAAATCTCTGGTGGCCCGGTTTTGGAGGCACAGGATTCATTTGGTAGTGTCCCAAGTTAGGGGCACCCCAAAACAGACCCCAAATGCTTATAACCCTTCTTATAGGGACGCCGCCCCTCAAAATCCTCAACTTGAGGAAATCAAATTTTTCGTATCCTTGTCCTTGTCTTGCCCAGGCATTGTTTGCTGCCATGCCAATGTCAGCTGTAATATGGACCTCTTTCAAGGGCCAACGCCGAAAATAGTGATAGAATTGGAATTTAAGAGGACCTTTGCAGAATCGCCACTATTCCCTGTATCACTTTTTCTGGGGTCCGCAGGGGTAGTGTGACTGATGTTAGAAGTTTGCCAGTCTTGTAGCCCCAGATGTCTTTCAACTATGATAACCTTACTTGGAATACAAGGCGTATTGCCTACAACAACTACACATGAACCGCCAAGTGAGGGGTTCCATGGATGTACACCAAGTCCTGAAGAAAACCCTCCGCACCCGCCTGGAGCTTCTTCGAAGCCAGCTGATTAGGATTTATATAGTCAAAGATGAGTGAGATCATAGTCTTCTTTCAGCTGTAGTGCTTTGGGAGGAGAATCTACTGTCTGTTCGGCTCAGCAATTCACAAGGCTGCACCAGTTTTCTTTTCAAAGCCCCTACATACGCTACTCTCAGTATCAGGTTTACCAAGGGACCACTGAGGGTGGACGTAGGGGTCCTTGTGATATTCCCTGACTCGAAACCATGTCCAGTAATATTGACTGCATTCCATTTTGCTGTTCAGGAACTTCGATCAAATTTCTAATATATATTATAACCTACATACCCATATCCTGGTGACTCGGTTTAAGTTCAAAAAGTCCTTACTGGAGACACACCTGTGGTTAATCTGTCACCCACGTACATCCCTAGTGTCCCGACAGCCTTGATTCTTAGCCTAAACCCTTTTGCATCCAGCCTGCGAAGCCTCTGCTGGGAAAGCGACTCCCTGGTCACTTGCTTTAAGCAAGAAGTCTCAGTACACGAGGAAGCCATTTTTCAGGAAGTATCTCAACGGAAAGCACCATGAATATTATGTTCCTTCATCAACCGGTCACCAAAGCCATCAAATTCAGTAAGGCGAAAGCCCTAAACCTTACACCCTAAATCCTGGAAGCCCAGATCTCTAAAACAGATGGGTCGCACCGGAAAATCCTTGGAAAGGGTTGGATGGGAGTTTCTCAAACAGAGGGCCTTATGGGTCCTAGCGGATCTTTCTGGGGGTTGCAAGTTGGTTATGTGGGTCCCTGTTGAGGATTCTAAAAGGATCCACAAGAAACTCGGACACCTGAATGTTCGACACAGCTTGCCTCTTCAAGGCGGCACTCGCTCCAGACCCCTTGCAGTCTCTTCGGTCAAGGGGAGAGGGTTTAGGTTAAAGGTTTAGGGGTTTAGGGTTTAGGGACTACCTAACCCAACTTACCAACTTCCCTCCCCTAGCCCTAGCAGGGACCCGTTGCTGAACAACAGGATAAGGGTCCGCGTGACGTAACTTCGGTTACATGGTATATATATATTATTTTTTTACACATCTACATGCGAGTTTAGGGTTTAAGGTTTAAGCTTCATGGGGATGTCTGAACCCTAAACCTTCAACCCTCCAGCTGCGATTACAAGAGCCACCCAGTTGCGACGATGCGAGCTGAACCTCAAACCTGAAGCCAGGTGAGTAGTATTTTATTTGGGGATACTATGGCACCCATTATAGAGTAAGATTCTATGCTCCTTTTGGGGTATAGTATTGTATATAAGGGATATTATCTTACTAGGTTCAACCACCAAAAAGACACTACTCGGGTGTGGTTTAGGGTTTAGAGCTTAGAGTTGAGGCCTTAGGGTTACTCGCTCCCCATAGATAACAGTGCTCCCACCCTCAATAGTTATTTCCCATCATACAACCGGGGTGATTGGATTAAGCCTTAAACCCTACACCATAAACTCTAAACCCGTGGCCGAGGAAATGAGCCGACAGTACCGTGAGATGCAGGACCTCGCGCTTGGGGGTCAAGATGGTGGGATGAACGGTTTTGGTAGTTTGGTGGTTCAGGGTCTAGGATTCAGGGGTTGGGGTTTAGGGTTTGGGATTAGGGTTTTGGTAGTTTGGTGGCTCAAGGACTCGGATGCAGATGTTGAGGCTTTTGGTTTAGGATGTAGGGGTTCAGGGTGTAGGATTCAGGGGTTCGGCCTTTGGGATTAGGATTTTCTGTGGTTTGGTGGTTCAGGGTCTGGGATTTACGGGTTGGTGCTTTCAGGTTTAGGATTTGTTGTCTTGGTAGTTTAGTGGTTTAGGTTCAAGGACGTAGGGGTTGGCTTTTGGGGGTTGATGGTTTTGGATTTTTGCCGTTTTGAGGTTGGGGTTCCAGGGCTAGGGGAAGTTCATTCCAGGGTTTAGGTGCATGGTCTGGGCGACGTAGCAAGCATAGTAGGATTCTTTCAGCACATTAAAAGGGTTCCACATCCAATCTAGGAGGTAGGGTTAAGGTTTTAGGGTGTGGAACCTCAAGCCTACCCCGGACTGTAGATTCCAGACCCTGTATCTCTTAACTGGTCTCAGATTAGACCCTAAACCCTAAACCTGGGGGTGCCCAAAGGGCTGGCTTCGCCTTGCCAGGACTCCTTCAACGAGACCATCGACGTGCTACAAAAACAGGCGTGCCATCCAGGGATATTAGGGTTTACATTATAGTAGTTTCCATTTTCTTTTCCATTATCCCCCATATAACCCCAATATAACCCCAATATAACTCTAACGGGTACCAAGTAGGGTTTAGAGGTTCCAGGTTTAAGCTTCAGGGTGACGAATGTAACTATGAGGGCAGTAAGGCCATTCCTGCTGCCTGTTCTGGGGTATCCTCGTGTTCTTGTGCTTCTTTGGCTTGAAGTTCTTGCTCCACGCTAGCCCCTCAGGGGAAGCAAGGGCATAAGCCTGCCGAGAACCTGGTTGCAACATCATATAGCTGCAGAAGCATGTTTGGCTACCTGGTTCGTGCTTGGGCTATTGGGGTGGTTGCTAGGACGAACATCAGGAGAGGTCTGGTGTGCTTCAGGGTCATCGTGTGACAATTGGTTGGGTAAGGTTCAGGATTAAGGGTCTAGGGTTTTTTTTTTATGAGACATATATACACACAGACATAAAAATATATATGTATATATATATATGTGCAACGGGAGTACTGTATATTGCCCTCTTGAGCGTTGGACAGGCGCTTCGCTCATCCCGAATGACCTAGTTATAAGCAGGACGTCCCCCTGCTTTCGTTCTGACAGCCAATGTTGTATGCTGCACGAAGAGAATTCTGACACTTCGCGCCTATACGGACGCGTTGAGTAACCCAGACCCCTGATTTACAAACCCTCTCTCCTAAATAGGGATTATACTAGGGATCCTAATATTGAGGCCCTTAAGCGGAGGGGGTTTATTAATCATGGGTCTACATTAATTCTTGGGGTGCCAAGGGACAGGAATGGCGCGCTTGTGTTGCAGGATCGTAATCCCTCCCCCGCAATAGTGAACGTCTTGCTGCCCTCCCCTGATTAAGAACTCACCCGGAGAATTGATTATCAAGGGGGGGGTGTTGTGTTATTCCAAAGACTTACAGTGACCTCATCTAATTGGACTCGACAAAATGAAGGAACAAATACTTAAACTCGATGGTGAGATTTAATTGAGATCTCCTTCGAACCAGTTGTAATCTGATAAAGACCCAATTGCCATCAGTTTAAATTTGATTATCAGCACTTGAAATCTTATCGCAACCAGTTCAAATCCAATCAACATCTCAGTAGCATCACTTAAAGCCTAAGTCAAGTCTAATCACAGTCAGGTGAAGTCCAGTTGGCCTCTAAATATAATTACAATCAATCAAGATCTGACTGATATCAGTTTACAGCCTAATTACAGAATGTGAAAATCTAACTTAGATCGAGTCAACACCGAAACAACGGCAATTAACCGCTACGTAAAGCAACAAGTACCTCATTGAACCCAATTAAATCGCTTACAGGTCTGCTTTAGCAAAAGCTATGTACAAACAAAAAATTCCACGAAATCAAGGCGATCCCTAGTTCCTTGGGATTTAATGACCCTTACAGTAATCCCCTATATAATCCCCTATATAACCCCCTTTAAGGAGTTTTGACTGTAGCTCAACTGACCCCAGAACCCCTCCTAAGTCATTACTATAGGGATTTCTCTTAATGGAAGTCTTGGCCCTCGTCTGCAGGGGCTTTCTGGAATTGGGGATTCTATGGCGAAGCATTTATTCTTAGGGGGGCATTGATTACTAAGGGAAAGCAATTATGTCATGAGGCAACAGTGCCACAACTCAGGCATGATACCTTAGCAGCTAAATTTCCGGCAAGCACACTGAAACCACATGACTTCTTGGCGAAAGCAGGCACCACCACTTCCAGACCAACGCTCACTGAAACTGCAACGCTAGTGCTTGATACTTGGAAACCTTATTGTTGAGTGAAACCCCTAGCTAGTGGTGCTGGCAAGTCCAAATCTAGTCACCTAGTCCCCCTGTCCCATGACAAAGCTGTGTGAAGAAACTTGTGGAAGTGTGCAAATGTTGCAATCAAACTTTGAACCTGGAAGGGGGTATAGTCCGGACTTCAGCAACTATGATGCATATCTTAACGACATTGCAGCTTTCGTAGCGCCCCTGCCCGTCTTTCATGGCTGTGCTGGTTGTCGCGCGCCTGTTGCGATATGCTTGAAGGCAGATGAGCTTTCGTTTTTCCTTGCGGGCATTCAGCTTGGTTGAGAGTCTGGAGGATACTGAAGACTTAGTCCGGGACAGGTTGCATCATGAAACCCAAGCTGAAGTTCGTGACCAAGAGGTACTACTGAGAATTTGGAGGTCCAGCGGGGTCATCGCATTTTGATAACATGCGCGTTTCACGCACGCGCGCATGTTGTTCACTTATGTAGAGCCCAACCAAGTAATTTCAAGTTTCCTTCCTGGCTTTTGAGTGTTGCCATATGGCGCGCACGTGTTCAACATCGAAACTCTTATGCCTTCTCAACTGGAAATCGTGTTCTACCATTCAATCCGGGGTAATCCTTGGCAGGGCTGTAGGGTGACTGTGACTGCAAAAGTGGTCTGCCACCTGGGATGTTACACCTGCACCTTGAACATGTGGGCCAAACTAGGCCTGTGTGTTTTGCCGCCATGGAGTCCGTCTGTCAATAGGGAATGGCCCACAGGTCCAAAGGTGTTCCACCTTCAGACACAAGCCATGACTGGAGGCCAACAATCAAACGAGCGTGTAGCACACAGCAAAAAATCGTGGTTTGTTTCCAGACGATGATGGGCTTCCTCCGGGCTTTAGAAGTCTTTCCGTCGAACAGAAGTGCATCAACGGCGCCTGCTCCGGGAACCCTCAATGCAAGCCATGCAAGTTAGTCGCCCTTCCCGCACGACGGCTTCACGGAGACTTGTGTTACATCGCCCATAGTGGATAGTCTTGTCAACCCCCTATCGAATGGCCCAACCTTGGCAAGATCCCACACACAACCAGTATATATCCAGTACGCTGGTTCCTAATTTATCGGCGGAGGTTCAAGATTATGTGTTTTGCGTGCAAAATGCTAAGCATGCTAGTTATAAACATGTCCGTTTAAAGCGTTGGATGAAGCTCCTAGTGACATCAGCATGAAGATCTGGCGGAAGCTGCAGATCCAAAGCCAATAACAGGAATCTTCAGCTAGTTTCCTCTTTTCGCGAACTGTAGTCTCAGCAGGCTGTCGCAAGCTGCGTATAACTGCATTTGGTGTTCAGATGGTAGACTTTGAATTTCGAGTGTCGCGTTTGTACTCTAGATGCCAAGTTCACTTTGCACTCTTCAAGCAAAATGTCTTGCGAGAAAATGTCAGTCACATGACACTGGGAATTCCAGTTCCTGGTCTGCACGCGGGTGTTCAAGCGGGTTCAGTACTGGGCTCAAGTGCGGTCAGGGGGTTATATTTTGGATGACAGGATATACCGGTCTACGTTTGCAAATTGTGTGATCTTGAGCTGCAAACAGGATAGGTCTACATCCTAAACGCCAGGCCCAATACGAGAAACAAAAACTGTAACATGTGATTATGAATGTTTTCCGTGCAGATTGAAGGTATGAAGGCAATACAGTTTTTAGCCCTTCCATGCATCAGATGCGTTTGCTTGAAACGTGGTCTGGATGACGTGATTCCAGCTGTGCTGGACGCCGCTGGTTTGATGAATGAACTAGATTAGACTCACAAAGTTTCAACTTCAACTGCCCGCATCATGGGCCCAGTGACGCAATCAAGGTGTATGGCTTTCGTGGTAGCATCAGCAGCTAAATTTCTAGTTACATGTGGACCGGAAGTGTTTGGAGCTGTTCAGCCACATTCACTGGTTTGTTGTGTATGCGGGTGGATATCCAGGTCTGCTTAAGATGAAGTTCAGCAAGTACGAAGACGGCAAGCAAACAACTCTCAATTATTTGCTGGGGCTGATATTTGGGAAAATTTTTTTGCCTTGCAGAACGTCAGCGACTCGAAAATGCAAGCAGGCGATCGTGAGCCACGGATCTTGACCAAGACCTTGTACATGAAATCTGAAATCGAACTGCGCGCAAGCCTTACCTTGGCGCCTGAAGTATGTTCAAGGAGACCGTGCATGCATGCTGGCAGTCATCGTCCACTAGCCATAATTTTCTTGGTCTTGTTGCCTTCTTGACGACGTACACAACTGCGATTTGATCAGCGCACTCTCTTATCGTGGCCTTTACCTTAGTCGTTGTTACCTTTGGAAGCAATGCGCTGTTCGGTATGATCTTGCTATTGGGCTGTACCAAGGAAAGCCTCACACACATGTCCTCAAATCTTGCACCCGCGATCTCAGGTGCAGAGCCATATAAATGCGCACAAGATTCCTAAAAACCTGTGATGGCCGTGGTTCTGTGATGTTTTTCACTGTTGCAAATGCTTTCGTTCTCAATGTTTTCGTTGGGCTAATAACGCGACGGTTAAGGTTTTCACCGTTTACTGCTTTCTGGTTGTCGTGGCGCGCTGCCTATGATTTCTACTATGTGAGGCTATCCTAAACCCCAATTGAGGCCTTACATGCTCGACGGCCTTCGCCTTAGACACTCTTCCTAATCCACATGTAGTCGACAACTGTTGTATGCCGTTGGTATACCCCAAAGCTCTATTCTAAATCAGTAAGGCTCCTACATACGATCTAAGGCAACCCCATATGACACAGCTTCCACATCATTTACGACGGTTTTTCCCCCAATTTTCCATGGTTCTTTCTTGTTTAGACCCCTAAACCCTCTACCAATTCGAATAGCTTGAGCAGCCCTGATCATGGCCAGGTCTCTGAAGCGAAAGCAGAAATTGAATCTGTGACGAAGGCGGGTTGTGAGACATGTTGCAAATTGCCCCCGCTCAGTAACAAGTGGACAATAGTCCGAACCTGAATATCTCAAGCTCTAATTGATACGCTACTACAGACTGTGATGGGGTGGGGGCAGGGCTACGATAAAAGCCAAGAAGTTGGAATGAAAGGAGGTTAGGATAACCATCCCAATACATGATAACCACTGAACCCTAAACCCTTTCAGAGATACCGCGTTCATTTTTGTTTGCGACTTCACGGCCTTTGCTGTCGGGGTTTGCGAACCCTAAACCCTAAAACCCTACTTCATAAACCCTAAACCCCTAAGTGTAAGAGTTTGGGGTTCAGTGCTGGAAGGTTGACGAGTCTACGGTTATGGGGTAGCCAAAGGCTTGGACGCGTGGCTTAAAAAAGGGAAGCAGGGAACCCCAAGAATGCAGTGGAAATACACGTAACACGAACATACCTGCCAGGGTCCTTATATTCCTATCATACTCCTACTGTATTCTTGAGCTTCCTGTTCTGGGCCATTACAGTCCTTTTAGCTTTAGCATTGGTGGTCTTGCTGGTGGTCTGCCAGAATGAATCCCCTCCGTCTAGTTTTAAAAGCCCTTACACCCCCCAAACCAACATTCAATATGTCCCGTTCTGGAAAATTCAATATTGGTTTTGTCCCACAAAACCCAAAGCCCTAAACCCTGAACCCGAAGCCCTACTAAATCCAAAGCCCTAAACCCCAAACCATATTTATATATATACATATCCCTATGTACCGTTTTATATCACCTTCATATACCCCCTTTTCAGCAAAAATCAAATCCTAAACCCTTTACATAGTCCCAGCTGGCAGCTTAGGATGGCCCTTGCCAGGGCTGATCACTTGCGAGTTATTCTTCAAATACGGGGCTGGTTTAGGGTTATGGCTTGGGGTTTGGGGTTTGGGGTTTAGGGCTTAGGGTCTGGGGCTTAGGGTTTGGGCTTGGGGGTGTAGAGGTTACAGTTTAGGGGTTTAAGGTTGGGTTTAGGGTCACCCAATAATAGGAACCCCATGGCTATCATATGATTCTGGTAGGGTCCCAGCCCCAAACCTTAAACCCTAAAGCCTAAGCCAAATTTGAGGGGATGGGGAAACCTAAAATCCCCTTTTCTTCTGCGGCGTTTAGCTGGTCAGAGAAATCTCTTCCTACAGGGAGGGGTTTATAGTCCCTCTTAAGTAGATAGAATATGGGGTATATTATTAGGGTTATTTTGGGATAATGGAAAGGAAAATGGAAACAACTATACTATAACAGGGTATATATTGAGGTTAATAGTCAACTTTAAGTAGATAGGATATGGGGTATGTGGGGATCTTTTTATAATATACCCAAAGCCGTATTCGATCTACTTAAGGGGGACTATAGGGTTTAGGATCTATAGGGATAGATGGGATACAGGGAGTGGACAAGAAAATGGCAACTGTCATTTTATGTAGGGTCTGGGGCTCACATTACAGCCGCCCACCCCTCTCATGTTAGATATTCCAATTGTGTTATATAAATATTGTCTGCCTAGACATCCCAGAAGACAGGGGGGGCCCTGAAGAGAGCTGCAAACTTCCCACCTGGCCCGGACGGAAACCCCTCACCTTGAAGCCTCACAAAAACCACCCACACAAGTCAAATATACATGGGGGTTTCCCAAAATTAGGGGTACCCTTTTTGGGGGTCCCCTTAATAAGGGTTATTTTGCGCATTTATGAAGGAAGGAATATAGCCTACATGATACTAGGCCGTCCAGGCCCCTGTCATGATTATAAGGTATGTTCCTCCATTCAGAGGCTCTATCCTTATAAAGCTATGGACAAACCCAGTTTCCATCAGAATTTCCATGGCCTTGATTCTCTGGCGCATTCCAGCCCCAATCCCTAAGCACTCTACTTTAGGGTGTATGGTTTAGGGTTGAATGGATATTGGGCTCCCCGTGTTATCTTAACGGAAAAAAGCCATGGCTAATGAACTGCAAGCTAGGCTTCGGTGGGGGCTTGGAAGGTGCTGCATGTAGAAGCCTGAATACGGTGGACACTCAGAGTCCTGCATGACCCTAAGTACCTTAAACACTGGTAACCATCTTGTTTCATTACAGTGTGTACATGCGGATTGTAGAAGCCTCAATCCTTGCCAGGTTTGGACTGTCACACACCCTTCTATAATTATAGTTGTTTATCTACCCAAATAGGATTGGGTTCAGTAGCGGTGTGGGGATTGGGACTTGCAGTTTCGGAATGAGTAAACGCCGGAGCTATGCGGGTGTTTTTAAAAAAGAATCGGCGCCCCTTTCAAGGGGCAATATGCGCTTACGTGGAGTTATACAGGGATATATTGGCTTTATGGTCTTGGGTCCTTGTGTGGGAATCCCTATAGTATGTTGGGGGGTCTATGTTGGCTCTCCGTTTTTGGACATCCCCAGGCGTGCTAGACAACTTCTGTGTCTCACCGTGAGGTCAACCCCACTTTCTTGCAGCTGGCCTCTGATAGATTGAGTGACTCCTTGTAGTAACAGTTGCCACAGGAGGCAATTGGATTATCCGAAGCCCTAAACCCCTGAATCCTGAACCCCTGAACCCTGAACCCCTAAACCCTAAACCATGCACTCCAAGCCCTGAACCCTAAATCCCTAAAACCTCCCAACACCTGTGGAAATAGGAGATAGAGCAAGTCCGGGTCGAGAAGGATGAGATCCTGCGTCAGAAGGCCAGGGGGCAGCCGAAGATTTTCGAAGTTGAGGTTTTGATGTAGGGTTTAGGGTTTAGGGTTTAGGGTTTAGGGTTTAGGGATGTAGAGGCCTTGTGAATGGGGTAGGGTTTAGGGCTTTAGGGTTTAGGGGTTTAGCGATCTTGCCCCGAGTGATGGCGAATCAACTGGAAGTGAAAACGGAAAATGACATGGAAACTGGGGTTATGCAGGAGCTTATAGGGATAATTTCCAATACCATATAATATAGTGCTGAGGTCCGTTGAATTTTGGTGTCGGGCCTACCTCAGGCACTTCAAATAGACACCAAACTGATATTGGTGATCATTTATTCCTTTACATTCGGGCTTAGGGTTCCAGGCCCTTGTTTGGAGGTTCATTTGACATAGTTACAAACCAGGCGTTGAACCTACGCCTCAACGCACTTATCAGGTAAGTAGTGGTATGAGTACTTAGTAGGCCTCATGAAACTCCACCCCAGGGGCCCTCCCACCTCAATCTCGAAACAAGAGACCCCAAAATCCCTTCACCCGAACTCCCTGACCTCAAGCATGCCTGAACTGTCAATTTGAAGCCTCATCGCTCAGAAATTCTGGGAATGGCAGCACGTAGTTATCCCTGCAAACCCTTGTAGAACCCCGATGTAAACCCATGAGCAAATAAACCCCGCCTTTTAAGGGCCTGAATATGAGGATCCCTACTATAATCCCTATTAAGGGGAGGGGTTTATTAATCAGGGGTCTGGGTTAGCTTCCATTTCATTCCATACCCTGCGCGCTAAGCCCCTACGTTGCATCTTGGGGTAGAGAGGGGGGGACAAGTTCCGCGACATCTGAAACGCGGGGCTTCATGTCCTATTATAGGTAGGGTTTAGGGCTTAGAGATTCGATTCTCCCAAGTGAACATGCAGTTCCTGTTGTGCGATCAGAAGCAGGCTTCGTGGGATTTCATCTTGGTTTGTGGCGTGTTAGGTGTTCTTACAATGCTTCTCATCCTTGCGCAGCCTCAATCATGCCCTGATTTACGTACTTCCCGAGTCACATGGCCAGCAGGGCTCGAGTTAGCGCAATGCTGGTCATGCTTCATTTCGCCGGGGTAGGCTTCTCACTCGGCTTAATTATGTGTAGCCCTGCGCAATAAGCATCAATAAGCTCTACAAGCCGCACCCCCAAACCAGGATCACGAGATTGCCTCCCTCTCCTCGAAGATGGAAACCATGGCTTTCGAGTTCGCAGACATGCTGAAGGAGGGATTTTTACAGCCCCATCAAGAATTGCTACATTTGTCTTTTGCTGTCTGATGACTTTACTCGAAGGCTGGTGTTAGGTCACTGACTAGTAGCGGTATGACAAGAATATGACCCGAATACTGGGTAGGCCCCTGGGATATTTAGTATTTTCCCTAATGGCTTTAATAGGGGACAATATATACTGCTATTTTTCAACGGGTTTGAGGGGCCAACCTAGAATAGAATTGCCAGTATCCCTAGTGGTCAGGATCAATGGCTGGAGGCACCCCTCATTAGGCAGATCCCCCAAGATCGGCTTTTGCGTGGAGTCTTGACATTCCCAGAAAGCCCAACATTGCTTAACTAGGGAATATACCCTACTTAATAAAACTAGGAAATCTAAAGCGATTTACGGCAGTATGCCAGGAACGCCAGCGCTTATCCCAGTACATTTGTACACACATGTCAGAGTTATATGCATACTTGTAATTGCACCTCTAAGTTTGCATGTAGACAGATAGGCATACACATGCAATTTTTGATGTGTAGGTACGCAAGCTTCATCTTGATGTTTCAGACATGTCTGTGCGGTGTGTGCATGCAGTTGTATACCAGTACGCGTATGTGGCATTGGGTGAGTCATCCACAGGAGACGTTGGACAAGATGAGTCAACGAATCGAGGCCAGCTGGTAGGGTAGATGGGTATTTGGGGGATCTTTTCATGATATTGGGCAATACCTTAGGGGGAATTCCCCCCAAACCGCAGACAGCATCCTTGTTAAATACAGAAGGCCTCATTTTTGCGGTTCCATGTGAGCTTTGGTCAGGGAATAACTTTGTACAGGAATCTTGTAGTCCCAAATATAGAGTTAAGGCCATAGTTCATTTTCGGGTTGGAGTATGTTGTGCGACTGTTTTTGTTTGCTTGGTCAACCAGACTCTAGACTTGTGCTATTCAGCAGTAATCTCTGGTACCTCGATTGAATGACCGCATAGCCCATTGTTTTGATTGTCCCCCGACACATGTGGGCTGGGACTTGCGCAGAACTTGAGCGTGGAAGCTTCCCACGTTGCGTATCAGCAACATTCGGTAGTTTCCCTAAATAGGGGCATCCCAATACAGACCCAAATACTATAAGCCTTCTTTTGGAGACTCCCAAATGTACCCGTCCTTTTCGCTTTCTCACGTTCGGGTACAGGGGTTGACAAAGCCCTCGGTGCTAGTTAATCTCCAAAAACATAGATAGCAGCTTCTATTTTCTTTTCCATTTCTTCATTCTGTGCAAACAACCAACCAATAAGCAAACCCCCATAGCCAGTGTGATGCAAGTGAGTTGTATGCTGTTTGCGGCTCTAGAATTTCTTCTCCTCGTGGTTACAGTATTTTAAAGGGAGAGCATAATCTTACTTGTTTCAACCAACAAAAACAAGCCTGAACTGGCCCGCCCTTAGCCCTAAGCCCTGACCCCAATCCTAAACCCTAACTAGAAGTCTGAATGCTAGGCCCTAGACCCTAATCAGTGTGCTGTAGGTGACCCACAACAGCTGGGATCGCGACACGACCAAGCCACCCCTCATCAACCGACTCAAGGAGTCCATGAACTTGCTTGAAGGGTTGTCAAGGTTGTGGCCCCTTTCAAGAGGTGATCTAGTGGTATACGGGGATATGTGTAGATATATGTGTGTGTGTGTCTAAGTTTTAGCGATGAGCGGCTATATAGGAGTATATGGAGTCCATAAACTTGCGTGGAGGGGATTATCAACGTTTTGGTCCCCTTTCAAGAAATTCTACGGACCCTATATAGTCCTATAGGGGATAGTGCAAGTGGATGATGGTTATCGCAACCACAACAGGAGTTTCCACATACAGCGCTTTATCTGTGGGACAAAAGAACGGGAGAGGTTATAATTAGTTCGTGCAAATATGGTAGTTTCCCAAAATAAGGGAACCCCAAATATAGACCCCAATATATTACAGTCCTTATTTATGGGGACCCCTAAAAAGGGTATCCCTAATTTTGGGAAACCCCCATATAGTAGACCCTAAACCCTGAACGTGACGCCCAAAACCCAAAACCTTGGGATGCCTTATACATGGGTATAAATGGGTGTTTCCCAGAATTAGGGGCACCCTTTTGGGGGTCCCCATAATAAGGACTATAGTATTTTGGGGTCTATATTGGGGTCCCCTTATTTAAGGAAACTACCAAATATCTTCTCAGGCAGATGAAGCCAATCAGAACATACCTTCGGTTGTGGTACCCCCCATCCGCCTCGCTGTTTCCAAACATGGGGTCTTGGAAGAATTTCTGTTTGAGGGTTCAGCGCTTAGGGTTTTGGGCAGCACTTAAGTCGAGTTTGCAGCGAGTTGTTGGCCAGTTGGCCCCGGCAAAGCTTTGTAGACACGCTAGCGTGAGATGTGTCCTTGTCACACGATAATGGTGGCTTCATTGCAGCTGGCTTATTCAACATATCCGAATAATGGGGAGATAGGAGGTTTAGGGATTAGGATTGTGGCTGTGTTCATGTTAAGGAAACACCATTAGTTACGATGCGCATCCATATGATGGTAACTAAACCGAAATTCCTCAGCAGCAATGCGCTTTGGGGTTTCGAAACTTAACGGTGCATGGTTCAGGGTTCAAGCTCATGAGCTTGCTTGAGGAATGCATCCCGGATTTAGGGTGTAGGGTTTAGGGTTAGGGTTTAGGGTGTAGGGTTTAGGATTGGAGTCCTTGAATGGTAGCTCGAGAGATCTCGGTGAGCAACGGCCGAAGAACAGCCGAAGCTGAAGCCTCCCGCCTGTTTGCTCGCAAGTTCCCCATAGACCCTAAAACCCTAAACACTAAAACCCTAAATCCTAAAAACCCTAAACCCACTTAGGTTAGGTTGGTGCAGGGATGTTACATCAACAGGTGCACCGAGGCTTTAGTTCTGGGTAGGCAAGTAGGCATGTATGGTAGTTTTCCTTACTAGGGTGTAGGTTTTAAGGTTTCTGGAGCAGGGTTTAGGGTTTGAGGGGATCCCACTATAGACTCCAATATAATTCTTGTTATAGGGCCCCCCCCAAAAAAAGGGTACCCCTACCTTGGGGCAACCCTAAGCCCTAATCCTCCTGATATTAATATATCCCCTAAACCCTCAACCCAGATCCCTAAACCGCAGCCCCCCCAAATATGATTTGGAGGAGTTCTCCCTCACCGACGAGGCCCAGGACTGACCCTGGAGCTGGTCTCACATCTCCCCTGTCTCACATAGCATGGATGGATACGGTAAGGGGTTATATAGGGTTCAGGGTTTAGGGTTTATGGATGGACGTCTTCGTGGTCTTTGTTGCTGCCTTGCCCGAAGACCCAGCACAACATTTGACTGCTGCATGGCCCAAACAGCTATCACAGAGAAGCCCAAGCTCTGAAGCTAGAAACCTTTTCTGGGCTTGGTCCGGAGCATTTTTTCAAGAAAGTTTGGCTGAGCTTTGTTCGGAGTAAGTGTTCAAGAAAATACTCTAGGCGAGGAAGGCATGCTCTTCGAAGGCACCAGCGGGTCATGAACAACCATGGCCCAGAACCCACCACTAGAGTTTCATGTGTTTCACTTTCACTTGACCAGGTAGTTGCATGCTGAGTTGCGTAAAAACTTTCCGCGGACTGATTTGCTCATGGTTTCCGGAGTGCTAAATTTACCCCTGCTCACCCAAGCCCTAAGATGAGGCTCAAATAGGGAGTTGGGTCTTTACCCGAGGCTGAGCCACTGGGTAGGCCCCTTGGATATTTAATATTTTCCCTAATGGCTCAAATAGGGGGCCATATATACTAATATTTTTCAATGGGTTTTAGGGGCCAACCTAGGCCATTGTAGGAAAGCTCAGCGGCGGTCGCCCCTCAAAGCATGCCACGAGTAATGCAGGCGCGCAAACGATCAGAACGGGGTTTGGGGCTGTTCTGGAGGCATCTTATATGAGAATTCTACAAGGGTTATGGCGACACAGTAGTAGAAGTGGCTCTAAAAATTCCAGGGAAGTCCCAAACTATTGTGCAATGTCCCAAGAACGTGTGGATCTCGTGGTTGCCCGTATTTGCAGATGAGCTACTGTCAATATTTGGTTGCCACAGGACCATGAAGGGAGGACATAGGAGTCCCTTTGCTTAGTTCAGTATAGTGCCAAAAATTTCCTAGTAGGACGCCATGTCCCTGAACCAGTTATATCTGAAATGAGATTAGCTTTAGCTCATATGAGCCATAGTCTAAACTCCTTAAAGGGGGTTCTATAGGGGATTATATAGGGGACTACTATAAGGCTTATGAAGGGGGATACTAGGAGATACTATGAGTTTAGACAGTGGCTCATATGAAGGTCCAAACTGGGCTACACTGTTGGGCCCCTCACAGTTGGAGTGCTCCCAGCCAGGCTGTGGCCTGGTCCCTGCTCAGGGTTTGAAATGCGCATCTTCAGTATTCGTGCGTCACGATAAGGAGGCAGTTTCGCCAACGGATCCCCGTTATAGAATCCCTAACAAGGACCCCATAACCCCCACACAATCCCCATATGTCCCTGATGTCCCTCATAAGTGGACCCTAGATAGGGGGTGGTGTGCTGGTCCTTCTACTGCGGCGGCTGCATCTGCCTGACGACTACGTCTACATCTATGTCTACGTCTGCGTCTCTGCTGCCACCACTGCTGCTGCTGCTGCTACTGCTACTACTACTACTATTACTGCTACTACTACTACTACTACTACTACGACGACGACTACGACTACGACTACGACTACAACTACGATTCCGACTACGACTACGACTACGACGATGACGACGACGACTACTACTACGACTACTACTACTCCTCCTCCTCCTCCTCCTACTACTACTACTACTACTACTACTACCACTACCACTACCACTACCGCTACCAGTGTTGGCAGGCTTTGCACGAGCAAGCTTTCGGCTCGCGTGTAGCCGAGATGGGACGATTTCTCAAGCCCCGCCATCGAGACTAAGCAAACAAGTGATAGTTTTTTGTAGGAATAGCAGGTGTCATATTAGTGGTAGTACGACAACAAGTATTAGTAAGAGCCATAGCAATGACAAGAATAACAAAGGCAACAACACTGACAATGCAGTGGCCCATATCAATCCTGAACCTCAAGTCCTATGAGATGACCGTGTATTGCAGAAACACATGCTCTGCTCTGCGTATAGAGCTTGTCCCGGATTGTCGGGATTGACTGGCAGTCAAATCACAAAAAGAACAAGCGACTCCATTAAGGCAGGCCCCAACAACCCCAACCCGCAAAGGAATTCAAAGAGACGGGCCAGATAAACCCTGAAGCCACAAAAGTCATACCTGTCATAACTTTCAGCCCTAGGCCCTAGACCTAAATTGAAAAGACCTATAGCCCCAACCCCAAACTGGAACCCAAACCAAACCCACAGCCATGGTAGACGTAAACCGCCCTTTGTGCCTGGCAGACTTTCAGAGGTCTGAGCGAGTAGGGGATTCTTCCTAACTATTGGGTCATAAATTCTTCCCACGGAAGGAGTAAACACCCCTCTACTTTCTGTATCTAATATTCCCTAAAGGCTGAAAGGAGCCAGTAATGTCCACCTGCCGCCCAGCGTATGACTGACTGACGGACTTACAGTTGATTCTTGTAGAGTCATGGTATGGGAGTTTTCAGCACTGGCAGGTCTCATCCTGAAAATCCCGTTGAGAAGGGTGATCTTGGAAACAGTGAGGGTTCAGGGCATTCAGATTTTCAGACCAACTTAAGTAGATACAAGATGGCGTACATGGTGATCTTGTTATAATATACGCACAGCCATATTCTATCTACTTAAGGGGGACTATATCCTTTTGGGGCCTCCGCAGTATTAGTTTTGCTTACTTAGCGGAGATGGGTCTGCTGGAGTTTAAGCCAGGGGTTTCCTGATAATTACTGCCCTCCCCCGCAGGTTCTTCCTAACCAATTTCGATTCCGCTTGACTATGCCTAAATAATCCTGAGTTAGGGGAACCTTGGGGTAGCATAGTGGGTTAAGAGAATCCCTAAATGGTGGCAGTCTCCAAGAACGAGGCGAATGGCACTCCTTGAGCACGTGCCCTGCGCGAAGCTAACACGAAACCCTTTTCTGGGAGCCCTTCCATCCCCCAATGCTATCATCCTTTTAATTTTTTAGAAGCCCACCACAAAAGGACACCCCCCAATTTTGTACATTTCCTTTAGTTTGGGGGAATGTAATGGCTTTGTTTCGGTGATGGAAGTGAGCTGCCTTGATTTTACACATCATAGCTCTTGTCAGAAGTCGTAAGCCTCCGCCTCAGTACGGGTTCAAAAAGAGAGCTAGTGTTGTGGGTTTCAAGTCGGGAGCCATTCCAATCTCTTACATGTTGGGAGGTGGTATTCCCTAGTTTGATGCTGCAAGAAGAAGACAGGACATGCTGGATCATTCTGAGGCTTGGTGGTAGTTTCCCAAAATAGGGGGACCCCAATACAGACCCCCAAACAGTACTCCTTATTAGGGGCACCCAAAATGGCACCCATGATTTTAGGAAATCCCTAAATGTCCAGACCCTCAAGCCATGGCTCTGAGCTCTCAAGCTTCCGCTGTTAAGAGTTGGAGAAGAGAAAGGGTTGCTGTTAAGGAACTTAAATTAAGTTACCATAATGGGGAAACCCTATTATTTACTATATATACCTATTATGGTAACTTAATTTAACCCAGGAGAAAGGGTAGTCAAGGCAGAGTGTGAGATTGCGATTGGTAGGTGCGGGTAGCAGCCCGCGATGCTTACAGCTACCGGAGCCACCTCAGGGCTTCTTAAACTGGATGGAGCCCTGGGATATTTGATATTATGCCTAATGGCTTTAAAAGGGGACCATATATACTAATATTTTTCAATGGGTTTTAGGGGCCAACCTAGTCCTCTATCTCTGTTGTCACCCCAATTCATCCCTGCGGGCCGGAAGGCACCTCGGAACCCAAACAAGCATGGAGCACCAATAAATGCATCAAAAGATTATAGTCCTTTGCAAGGTGTGTTCTTCATGGGAATCCAAGTTCTCTTTGGGGAGGGCAAATAAATTCCCCAAAGCCTAAACCAAACCGTTAATCTCAAACCCTAAACCCTGAACGCCAAACAGCTCTCTTCGCATCACTTCAGCGGTGCAGACTTGGCACCCGACAGCTTGGGGGACTAGTATTTGTGTATATGGCCCCAAGTATTCGGGGTCGGACTATTTGTGAAAGGTTTCCCTACTTTTGCCAACGATGTTGTAGGCAACCCATCATCTCAGACCCCCTAAACCGCGCACCCTCAATCTAAACCCTGTACCTGCCTAAACCAAGTCTGGAGAGGTGGAACAGGGTGTGCCACACCCGAAAGATCCAGGACGGGGGCCATTTTGCGGACAGAGTGCTGAGGGTTTGGGTTAAGCCGTGGACTTGTCGGCATTTGTGTCTTTTCTGCAGTTTTTCGATTTTCCAGCTTGCCCTGAAGGTGTCCGCCTTGGGGCTACGTTTGTTAAGTGTTCCACCATTGCCGGCCAGCGGTCATGCAATGGCCGTGCCTGAAGAAAGGCTCTAAAAAATACTAGATTTTGCTAACCTCAGCCCTAAACCCGAAGGTAGACCCGTCCCATGATGGGATGACTGCATTGTTCAGCTCGAGAGCCCTACTCATGCCTAAGGAACTGCGGCTGAGGCACTTCGGGCATTAGGCTACACATTCGGATTTCATGGAGGTTCAGAGGAGCTAGCAACCGCTTACAACCGGGCGTATAAACCTGCTTGTAATATACCCCTAACCGGCCTTATAGCGGTTGCCTCAATCTTAAGTAGCTAAGCTAGGTAAGGCCGGCTATAAGTCTGTAAGTAGTTACTAAGACCCGTGGACCTTCAAGTAGACCTCTCAATCAAAGCCCCGTAGAGGAGACCTGTAGCTTTCCGTAGCACTGAACCGTTTAGGGTTCAGGGCTTAAATCCCAACGGCCGGAGCCCATGAACACAAAAGCCATTCGCATGCATGAGCCTACGGGCGGTTACTAGGGTAGGGAAGAGTGGATCCCCATCGTAGTTCCTATAAATCATGCCCAAAATGTTATCCCACATTCCATTCCCTCGTTCCCTGCTACCCATCACTTAGCACAAGATGCTGCGAGTGGACTGACCGCTTCTCAGATTCAGGCCAAGTACCATGAGCTGGTACAAGAAGCAGAAAGAACGGCGGCCATCCGCTCAGAAATTTGGGACTTCCGTTATACATGTTCGCAAGGTTAATGAGGGCAGCTCGAAACCTGTGGCACTGTAGGGTTTTTTCTTGACCACCTGAATCAGCAGACGACGTGTTGTAAAGCCTGCCCCCCAAGAGGCACATTATATTCTTTATATAGAATACTGTACCCAAAAGGAGGATATAATCTTACTCTATATTGGGTACCACAGTATATTTTGACCAGGTCATCCTCGAAGCTGCATTTTCCTGCTGATTGTGTTTTGTTGGTCATGCTTTTGTGGGTTGACACAAGCCCCTTCAATCCTTCCGACGAGCTTTTGCTCAGGTGAGCGTCAGCGAAGTGATGAAGCAACAGCGGCCATCGCCTGAAGACGTGCTGGTTGTTAGTGGATGAAGACATCGATAGAAACGGAGAAGAAGGACATCATTATGTTACTGGGGGATTACGCAGGGGCTGCTGTAGGGATCCATTCCTCCATTCCCTACTAAAGTGAGGAGAGCCACTGCGAATGGCCGTGCTGGTTTGTCACAGTCTGCCATATCCCTAGTCCCATCTCCTCAAATAAGCAGGCTCACTCGCGCCCCATACTGAACATTCCGCGTGATTTAAGTACCCTGTCATAATTAGGAGTTGGCATTGTGGTGCTTTATCGCAGTGATCAAGGGAGCCAATGCCAAGTTATGAGCAGGTAATGTCCTGTGGGCCCCCGTGACTACTACTACAGATGACACCACCGACAGTTAAGTAACATGCCTATACTGAGGACTATAGTGAGCATATTGGAGTCTATATTGAGGTCCCGATTTCTAGGGAAACCGACACATGAAAGGAAGTGCGTCAACCTAGCAGTGGCTTGTTTTGAGAAGCACGGCATTTGCGCGCCAGCCTGGCAAGACAGGCGGTAGGGAAGGGTGAGCACAATGCAAGGTTGACTGGAGCACGGACTGACAGGAGTCTGAATCGTCCAAGCGTGATATGACGAAACGCTTGATGCCACACGGAATAAGCACAGCATAAAGGGTTGACTTGGGGATCCCCCGGTACCTGGGACATGACTGACCCCTTATAAACAGGGCCCGCGCCTAGTGGACCCCGAGGCGGTAAAACGTGCAGTGTAATTGAATATCTTCGGCCGCCAATGAAGTGCTAATTTCACGAACTTATTCAGTTTGTGCGCTTTCGAACCCATACCCACGGCGACTTACTGCAATGCTAGCTGCTAGCTGCGACAACCTACTACTCCTTCTACCACTTCTTCCTTTATCATTGTTGTGATGACGATGACGACTACTACCACTGCCACCTCCCGCTACTCCTACTACTCCATCTCCACCTCGATTCTACTCCGACTCCTCCTACCACTGCTCAGCTTCTGCAAGCTGAGGTTTGATAGCTGGGCAGCCTTTGCCGACAGCTGCCCGCAGTTTCCGCTGTCGTGTAGGCATCCTTGCCTTGGAGTGCTCAGGGCTTAGGACAGGGCGTTGCAGGGTTGCCGGGATATGGGATCTTCTCAGAAAGAAAGATTTCCTTTTAATTGCGAGTGGCATCCATCTGCGCCCAATCAGCAGCCCATAACAATGTGGCATACTAGTTGACCCAGTGCCAGATTCATGAGAGTCCTCAAAGCCTCGGGAACTTCATCTTTTCATGGATTCCCTACCCCGGCTCCTCCACTAGCCCTTACGAATTCCCCCTTAATCAGACTTAAAAGTATAGTCCCCCTTGAGAAGATAGAACATGGCCTTGGGTGTATATTATAATAAGATCCCCATATACCCCATATTCTAGCTACTTAAGGGCAAGTATATCTCCAAACATCCCCAATTAAGCGGGATCCCAAAGCTCGGTCGTATGCGCGGCTGGAGGGAACCTATGAGTTCTAGGCTCCTTTAAGTTTACGGCTTATAGAGGAGGTGAAGGGATGCAGGCTTGATTTTTGGGGGCTTTCTGGGGAGTTTCATGGGGTTCTGTATAGTCCCGCTTAGGTAGATAGAATATGGCTTTGGGTATAGAATAATAAGATCCCCGTATACCCCATATTCTATCTACTTAAGGGGGACTATAACCTTAATAAACCCTGAACCATGAAACCCTAAACCCTATATTCTATCTACTTAAGGGGGACTAGAACCTTAAAACCGTACCCGCGCAGCTGTTGGAGCCTCAGGGCGTATTGGTGGCAGCAAAGCAGCATAGCTTTCAGTTTTTGCATTTGGTGCCCTTCTACGGTTTTGACCAGACAGAGAATGCCAGGAAACCTGAGCACTGGATCTCCGCGTGCGAAAACATGATTTTTTGGCCCCGCCGCAAGAGCCAGAAAATGATGAATGTTCCTCTGGGCTTCCAGAAGTCACACCTGTGCCTACACATCAGCTTTCAAGGGAATGCTGCAGATGTAATACAGGGCAGCCATGGCTGCATTTTTCCGTATACAACTACTTTCGATTATGTGGGACGACAGGTGGCAGCATCCTGATGTTTGAGCAGCCTACTGGAAATGTCAGACGATTTGTCAAGAAGCCTTATCAGGTAGGGGGGGGGGTTACTGCCAGGTCTTGAGTGTAAGTATGCTTACTTAGCTTTCAGAGGCTGTTGTACTCCGGGACGGCCTAAGAATATGCAGAGAGCGGAGAAGCCCTCGCAGAATCCCGAGAGCATTCCACTCAACTTGTCACCACGCAGATAACACACATGGTGCAGATCCTTCTGA
Organism: Symbiodinium pilosum; assembly: GCA_905231905.1. Lineage (NCBI taxonomy): Eukaryota > Dinophyceae > Suessiales > Symbiodiniaceae > Symbiodinium > Symbiodinium pilosum. The sequence continues at coordinate 5,559 of CAJNIZ010046809.1, read as the reverse complement.
AACCTTGCTATACGCTCCATCCAAAAACCGTGTCCAGCCATGGCAACCATGGCCCCGCCATCGGCGGGTGAGCTGCATAGGGCGAACGAATACGACCGGCTCGACACTGATGTGGCAGGATTCCGTGGTTTGCCACAGGTGCCTCATTACCTCCCTGGCGCTTAGCCAGGGTTGCTGGTAAGTAAGTTAAAGTAAGTTACCCTACCATAATATGAGTGTGTAGTACATAATGGGATTTCCACATTAGAGTAATTAAGCAAGTTCCTTAACAGCAGCCCAGTAGGAGTAGGGAATGGGTTACAGGGACTATTGCACCAGGAGGATTACTTTCAGCACGGAATGCACCCCGCATGGCACGAAGTGTTTTCGGTCTTGGGAAGTCTGGTATTGTGTTATACTAAGGTCATGCAGGATTTTTGGTTGATTTCAACCCTACAACCCCTTTATAACCCCGGCTTCCATTCCATTCCCCATTCTCTTGTCCCACTGATTCGCCATCATTGGGGCAAGCATCCCTAATCAACTGTATGGTCTCAGTCAGAGTATTGATGCATGTGAGAGCCTGCCCACACAGCAATTGCGCACGGGGTAAGCAGGGGCAGATTCAACATGAAGGTTTATAGACTTTTCGAAATTTGTGAACTCCCATTTGAGGCCTCAAAAGAACGAGGGCGGATTCATTGGCATTGGAGGGCATGTAGGGGAGTTCTAATTTGGGAAGTTTGAAATTTTCACCGGCAAAGCAAGCATGGCCGGCCAAGGGTTTTAGGGATGAGGGTAGGAATCAAGGATTAAGGGGTTTAGGGTGACTAGGGTTCAGGGGATAGGATGCCCCGATCTGCCATCAGGCTGTGGCCAGGAGCTGAACAAGCATCACAATTCACGTGAGGTTGTTAGTGTTCATAGTGTCTAGTTGAGGCTTGGGCTCCCCAAGAATAAGCCGCAGGATGGTAGGTCCCCAGCTAATTATATAGTCCCCCTTAAGTTGATAGAATACGGCTTTGGGTATATTATAATAAGATCCCCATATACCCCATGTTCTATCAACGTAAGGGGGACTAAAACCAGACTTTTTGCGACCATGGCATTTTTAGCCACCAACATCCCGAACCCTGAGCCGCAATACTTAAACCCATGCTTGGGTCGCCAACCCCTGCAGTCTCTTTCAGGACTGCCTCCTTGTAGCCCTGAGTAGTAGCAACAGCTTCATGGGTTAAACGGTTAAACTTACTATCAGGGGGTAATCCTAATAACCCCTATATACCCGAATATAGCCCCTATATAGACCCTATAACCCCTATGGTTAGATCCCCATGAAAACCCCTAAAATAATCCTTACTAAGCTGTACGGAGCTGGGGTTGCACCTCAGTCTTGACTAAGGCCTTTGTCAGCTTGCGAAGGCTTCCTCTGCCTTAGGATATAGGGCCGCAGGGTGCAGAGCCCCTTGTGGCCGCGTCATATGGAGCTACAGTAAGGGGTTTATATAGAGAATTATATAGGAGACTACCATAGAGGTTATTAAGGGATTAAGGGGGATACTAGGAGTTTAGACTGTAGTTCATATGGAGGGAGTGGCGGCCCTGTACACTTTAACACGGCCTTGTATCTTAGCATGCGCAGTGACAACCGCATGAAGCTCTGAGGGACCGGAGCCTGAAGGGTGTGCCGTACTTTGTGAGGAGAGTGTCGCCGAATGCTTGGCTGCAACCTGGCCATTGCGATGCTGTGCGTGCTCTTCACGCAGCTCGGCTCCGAACAGGTTCGGAAGTTGAAGTTTTGAAGACTGTGGGTTTGCCGGGGGTCTGGTTTCTAGCGGCAAGGGGCTGATGAGCGATTGGGTGTTGTAGGTTTGTCGTTCTTGGGCTGAGTTTTGGAATTGAGGCCAATGCTCAAAGACTGCAAGTTCTGGCTAGATTTGGGTATGGTCATTTGGACATGGCATCAGTGACCGACATGTAATTTGAGTGACTTGTGATGACTTGTGGCTTCTCCTTGATAGGATGCTTGGGTGACGTGGTAAGTAGACTACTTGTTAGACTACTTGTGCCCCATATTCCCGGCAAGAGCTCCGCAACACATTAGGTTAGTCTTCTTGCTAGGCCCCTCCAGCATCCAAGTATCACCTACGTGGCGCAGGCTCCATAGAAGTTGGCCAGTTGAGTATGCTTCAAAGCAAGGATTCTATAGTCAATTTTTAAGGACGGGGTTCTATAGTCCCCGATCTAGAGTAAGATGGAACTTCCCCTTGGTAGCCTGCTATACAAGCAATGTGAAATTGCAGGGTTCAACTACCCTAAACCCCAAAACATTTCTGAACCCTGAGGATTTTCTTGTCTGGTGGTGCCGGTTCTCCCTTAACCCCAAACCTTAAACCTTGCTGCACTCTGAGGATTTGCTGTCTGGTGGTGACGGTTCTCTTAGATCCGGCAGCCTCGTCATCTTCAGCTGTTCAGCTGCGATGTAGAGCCGGAAGATTTGGGTTTAGGGCCTAGGGTTTAGGGGATTCGGGTTCGGTAGGTTGATCTGGGTATTTCCAGTCCTTTCCGGGGGCTCACGCAATACGGCGTGTGTTATTTGCCGGTGTTCAAGGCGGATGGACGCCTAGCTTTTGTTGAAATATCTACATAAGCACTCCATTTTCGAAAGGCGCAAAATTGGTCGTGGTGTGTGCTTCGAAAACCCGCAGAGCGAAAGATTTGCCTTCATGCTTGAAAATGCTTTCGCTCTACTAGACCACCGGGTGGTGCCGCACAATAGTTGCGAGCGGGAGGGTCGTGCAAACTGCGACCACATACAAGGACTGGGCCCAATTAATTCAAACCCACCTTTCGGGCACAGAGCGCTGACGGGGAATTGAATTACCGTTTGCCAATACGGAATGGAGCAGTGGATACTTCCCAAAAATGTAGTTTTCATTTTGTTATCCATCCCGTCACTCCCTACTAGCAAGCAGCAAGCTTTTCTACGTCCTTGCGGTTGCGCCAGCAAGCTTCAGAGCTTCAAAGGGCGAATTCTCAGGAACCGCTCGGCGCATCATATGACGATACAAGGGGCATCTCGCTTCGGGGGAGCCCTGAAACCCTAAACCCTATGGTGAGAGGCACAACCCCAGCTTAGCGGCCCCAAACGTACCCCTAACCTTGGAAATCCCCAAGTTGGGCCAGTTTGCCATGAAGGGTTTAGGGTTTCGTGTGCAGGGCTTGGGAAGCTAGCTCAGACCCCACCGCCACAAACAAAGGCTTGAACTAGTCTGGCATGTCAGCTGTATCCGCACTTTGTTTAGGGACAGAAATCGCAAGGGCAGCAGTGATCCACTCCAACTTTATAATCGTATGCCTTCATTCTTGGTAGGGTTATACTGGGGTGATATAGGGGTTATAGGGAGTACCTGGGGAGTAGAGGGATAATAGTAACATTAGACTAATTCAAAGCAGCCCCATGCCCCAGTATCATTCATGGTTAGACCTCCATCATCCGGCAAAATGCCTGGGTACCGCCAGAGTCCCCAAGGTACACCTATTTGGACAAGGCCTAGCATCAAACCCTAAGTCCACTGCCAGAAGCCTCTTGCATAGCAGTTCCCCCATATCAGCTCTAGTCTAAACTCCTAATATCCCCCATAAAAACCCCTACAGTAGTCCCCTGTGTAACCCCCTTTAAGGAGTTCAGACTATAGCTCATATCAGTGGCCCCCAAATAGGCCAACCCGGGGCCTCTGAGTCGTAAGGGTTCCGTATAAGAAACATGAGTAGAATATGACGGTGGTTTCCATTTCATTTCCGTAATTCCTATGTACCCTACGTAATCCCTGGACCCATGTATAAGGCATATAATCCTACCCATAATGCAAGCACTACATGCTCTGCATCTCGATAAGTCCCTGCTCGCTTATAGGCTTTGTAGTAGCCCCCCTAAGCCCATTGGGTTTGCAGTTTGCTCACGCTACCCTTTCCGCAGCCTACTGGTCGCGGTGGCAACTTCTGAGCCACACGCCCAACACCCAAAGCCTCAACCGGAAGCCCCCCAAACTTAACCAAGAACATGAGAGGTTGCCGCTGCGTTGTGAACCCAGGTGCACAGAGCTGTCTTACATGCTAACCTATGCTATCTGCTCGAAGCCTCCAGTCCGCAAACCTCTATTGGGGAAGTCCGCGCATCCTAGGCACCTGCCAGCGCGCCGACAGTGGTTCTGACGACGCAAGCTCCGACGCCAGTGCCCACATCGCATGGATCATATGGAGATTTCTTAGTGTTGGGCTCCCCTTTGTGTGCTTAATCGCAGATAGCATCAGAAGCGCGCAATCCCAAACCAGCCTGACGCCCCCCCATTTGAAACGTGCAGCGCCATAGAGAAGCCGCAAAAACAATGCCGAACCCTCAGAACACTGACATGCTGGGAGGCATAAAGGGAGCTCTGTCTATTCCAAGCTTACCGGATCCTAGCACAGGTGGCCCCGCCGCCCTCCCCCGCAATGGAACCATGGCGGCCAAAATCATCAGCAGCGCTTCCCGCCAGCATTTTAGGGTCTAAGGTCTAGGGTCAGTTCACCCGAAGAAGCCAGCTGGGAGCTCACTAAACAAGCACTGCATCCATTAAATAATGGTACTATATTGAAGATTTTCATTACTTAGAAGGGTGGATGGGTCTATTATCAGGGGATATGGTCAGAGGTCATAAAGGTGGATGCTAAAACACTTGTTCTTTCAGGGCTGTCAGAACGGCGTTGTAGACTTTGAGGCAGGGACAGTCTAGAAAGCAGAAAGCAAGTTATGCTCGAGGTTCCCAAGCCCTTGTTGCAGCCCATCTAGCTGATCCAGGAAATGACCTATGGCATCCCCTGGCCCTCGAGACAGGGGTTCAATCAGGGATCCATGTTGTGCTTTGTTCGGGCGATTACACATGACGCGTAATTTGTCGATGTGAAGAGTGCAAACAGCGCTCCCTGCGGCAAGACGAGTTTTCATAATGGGTTTTGGCGTTGGCGTTTGCAATGTAGATCTTGGAAAATACGGTAGATTCCCAAAACAGGGGGCCCCAAATAGAGCAAACTTACTACAAACCTTATATGGGGGCCCGAAAGTCGTACCCGTAATTTAGGAACCCCCCCCATCTGCATAGCTCCCACCTCCAGAGGCTACCTGCAGGCAGAGGGACTCCAGTTGATTTTTCTATCAAACACACGCCTGATGGGAACCAATACCACCTTTATGGGTTGCTGTTAAGGAACTTAAATTAAGTTACTCTATTGGGGAAACCCTATTATTTACTCTATATATATACCCATTATGGTAAATTAATTTAAGTTCCTTAACAGCAACCCAGCTTTTGCTTACCCCTGCATGCCCTTGGAAACCCCGAATCTACAGCCACGACCTGAAACACATCACCTTATTGACTGGGGGCTTACCTCTGCTTAGCCAGTAATGAAGGAAAGGATCCTTGTAGTATAGTTAGTTTTCGTTGTCCTTTCCATTCCCCAGTTTAAGCAAGGGTAACTTATTGGTGGTTAGTAGGGAACAGAGGAACATCATCCCTGTATACTATATTCCCTTTTTCC
>CAJNIZ010046808.1:0-33940 GCA_905231905.1 Symbiodinium pilosum | reverse complement strand
GCGGCAGCGGCGGCGGCGGCGGTGGGGCGCGGCGGTGATGCTGTCAGGGTGCTGGTGCTGGTTCTGATGCTGTTAGTGGTGCTGATGCTGGTGCTGGCGCCGGCGCCGGAGTCGAAGGTGTTGCCGCAACACCACTCGAAGTGATACAAGCACGGATGAGAGTCAGCGAGGTAAGTAGTTCTTTACGATTTTCATTGTGCTGACCTTTCACAATGGATCCGGCTTCCTCTGGGCAAGAGTTTCTTGAGCTTATGGTGGTTAGTTAAGAAGGTTAGGGCTTCAGGGGTCTGAAAGCACCTGTCGTTTGTGGGTCGTGGCGGTTAGAAGATTGTTCTGCCCGGGCCCTGGTGGTGTGCACGACGATCTATTAGAGCATTTTCCATGCAGGGCCTTAAAGTTCTGGAAGTGCATTTTTCTGACTTGGGGGGGTGAACTTATTTGGCGTTGCGGGTGGGGCCACAAGGAAGTGGAGGTCTTCTTTGTTTTTACTGGCTTCATAGTTAAAACGAATGCATTCAGCAAACCTAGATCATTCATTAGGCCAATTCTTCAATAGGAACTAATTTTGCACTCGCTTTATACAAGAGACTCTCTCTAATGTGTGTCGGCCGCCGCTTAACGAGTTTGAACCCATTTTCTGAGGCCACTCTTGAATGTGTTTTTATTCATTTTGGGGCCCCTAGCCTAGCCGAATCCCTCCGTGCTGTGGGAGCCTTGTTGAGGATGCCTATTTCCATTTTTCTGGAGGCCCCATTGCTACTGGGCAAGGGTATACTTGCTACAGAGGGTGCCACATGCTTTCGGTGATTAAGATGCAATAGCGAATTCTAATTCATGAGGTAATTTGAACTAGCTGGTTCACTCGAATTCAGTCATGTTGATTTGAACTGTTTATGCAAATCAACTAACCCGTTCCCCCTGAGAACTACTTTCCGCTAATGAATGCTCCTCCCAGAAAATCACCAAAACTCCCGGAAACTGCCTGAAGACTACTCTTGAAAGAGCCGATTTAAAGGGCCCAATTAGGATCCCCATCTACAGTCATGAGGAAAGCTGTGACAAGGTACCATAGAAACCAGGGACCCCTATCCTAGGTTCTTAATCCTTATATAGCTATCATAGAAGCTTTTGTGCACAATCTAAGGACGAATGTATTTGGTTTTAACTAGATGTTCATTGATTTAAATAGGTTGTACTTCCTTCTACGATTCTGGTTTTGTTCTAATTAGAATCGCTCATTAGATTTCAATTGGCTTTGAGTAAGGTCAAGTTAGATGTACTTCTGTATAGATGTCATTCCAATTCATTTCTAGTTTGCGTAACTAAATGGGTGTTTATGAGATTTCAACTGGTTCTAATTCGGTTCGCATTGGATGTTCAATCGGATTTTGATTAGATTTCACCTGGGTAGATCTTAAATACTGTGATCAGATTTCCAAATGTCTCTAAATACACTTTAAATTGCTAGGTTCAGGATGGAAACCAAACAGGGACCCCGCAGTTCTTTATAATAATCTCACATAACACGCGCCCCGGGCGGGGATTTTAATTAGGTGGGAAACGTTCATTAGCTGGGGGAAGATATTACGTTATCAGAACTAATGTTTAACTACGTCAAGATACATAGATCGGTCGAATTCAATACGACCGAATTAACTACTAAGGAATACATTTGAATTCGAATTCATTCATTACCTACTGTAATGAAAGCTCGCTTCATTTCTGAATGTCTTGTGTGTATACTGGAATTTCATCCATTTTCCGCTTACTTCTGCTTGTCCGAATGCACTGCTTTTTGCCAGCGCGCTGCAGCCAGCCTCCAAAATAAGTGTACTTGCGGGATGACTTTCTGACGGGCTATGAATGCTGAGGACAAAGGCCCCCTACATCGCCACATCCTCTAGTCCAGTGGCAGCGTTTTTGACATGAATCAAAGGTCGCGGAGAGGACACTCGGTGACCAGTGTGTTGTTAAGAGATCTGCTATATCCCAAGAGGCGCAGGACTTGAGACGGTATTCACACAAATCGGGCAAAGACCTATTTGCTAACATTCTCATGAGTCCTGTGGAGCTCAACTTTCTGGATGGTGCGAGGGTTGAGCTGGATGGTTTTGCCCTTATCCCCAGTCATCGTAGACCTGTCCACAATTCGCTTGCAGCCTGCCCATCCGTTCGCTATTTGTTGCTGATCGAAATACTATGTTTGCATGCATGTATTATCGTGGATTTGGAGAGGGGAGAATGCGCAGGTTTGGATCTTGCATGTCCTACCACCGCCTGACAAATTCGGCAAGCGGTTTATTCAAAATCCTGAAAAGGGCAGAAACTTCAACCTCGAATATGCAACCAAAGCTCCGCGATCCCTGGTGAGACACTCTAGACTCGAAACCCCTTCTTCTCAAATCTGGGACTCTCCACGCCCACTATAAGCCCCAGCACATTTTGTTTGGGGGCTTTTAGCGCCTGACAGGCCGCGCGCCCGGACTCGAGGAGGACGAAGTGCCCCAGGAGGAGGAGCGACTTCCTGGCGGCGAAGGTAACGACGTGGCCGTTGCTGTGATTCAGCGTTTGGGGCTCAGGATTTAGGATTGGCGCTTTGAGCATAGGATCTCCCATCCTAGCTCAGCTCACTTTCTTGAAGCTTGGCTTGCGAAGACCAATCGGAAGATACCTGTAGTATCCTGTGGTGCTTGATGTTGTCATTGTCGTTTTTACTGTGACCACGATTGCCAGTGCTATTGTGGATAAGGAGTTCAGGCTTCAGGGTTCAGGATCACAGGATGGCGACAGCTTAAATCGCAGGGTTCAATCTTAGTTTTGGGGCGTGGGGTCACGGCCAAGGTTTACGGAGTCAGCATTTAAGAGTTCAATTAGGGCTGAAGGTGTCGCATACGGTTCAGGGTTTCAGGCAAGGGGCCTGAGTTAGAGCGAAATGCACAGCAAAATCTGTGGACATCATGTCGCTCGCCCCTCTAGAACCACTAAACGCAAACCGCACCTTTTCACGGTCAACGTATGTATGCAGACGCATACGTTTATGTATGCGTACTCAGACACACACATTCTCTCTTGCCCTCTCTTTCTCTACCTCTTTCCCTCTCTCTGTCTCTCACACACACACACTCTCTCTCTCTCTCTGTCTCTCTCTCTCTCACTCTCACTCTCTCTCTCTCTCTCTCACTCTCGCTCTCGTGGGTTGGCAGTTAGCTCATCTCCCTGGAAACACAACATCACTGGGCCGCAAATATCATATGATACTGCAGGAGGCATCTATGACATCTATGACAAACACTCCCCAGGACATTCCGGGGCACCCTTCCAAGAGACGTTTAGGAAGGTTGTACTCTCACTGGTATGACGAAAAAGGGTCGTTGCAATCGTGGCCACTAGTCACTAGTCGTAGCAGTAGCTAGTTTACCAAGCATTCATTCAACCTGGCGCAGAAGGAGTCCGTCCCACCTGTACAGACAGATTGTCTTGGAAACGGTACGTAAGCCATGGGCTTTTTGGTATGGACTATACACACCCAACAAATCAACAGTCAGATATTAGTCCCCGAAGCAAATTGAAAGCCAAATTGCCATTGGAATACCATCCGTCATCAGCTGCCATGCGACCTCGGATTCGGGCTTCGAGTTCAGCAGGCAAGCCATTGTCTGTTGTGCAACTGGCAGGATTGCGACAGCCGTAAGGTACACGAGATAACAAAGGTGTTCCTTTCACTCATGGGAATCCACATATAGGAAACCTGTGGAAAGGGTTCACCTGCCGGGGTCCTAGTTGCTTGCCAATGTTTCTGTGAAGCTTCTCAGGAATCACAGAACCTCCAAGCCTCAAACAAAGCTAGACATCAACAGTGATTCACAGCCAAGTGTGCCCACTTGAGCTTTGAGACATCTCCGCAATGCTTCCCTGAACCACGTCAAGCTAGAAAAGCTCTGAATTAGGCTAATTAGCCCTCACACCGTACTTTGTAACCAAAGGACAGTGTCAGCATGCCAGAACAACAACAATCCCATTATCTACATGGAACAGGATGAGGAGCAAGTCCACGCGTCAGTGGGAAATTTCTCCAGTATGACCTATGGAGCTGAGCTGAAGTTTCCTGTTGCCGTTCCTGGTCAACCCACAAATCCCGAAGGGCCTCGTCCCTATGACTGTTGGCAAGTCTCACACGCGACAAAGAAACAGCAGTCCAAAAGCGACGACGGCTACGAGGATGGCGGCCGAGAAAAGGGCTTCCGCCCCTACAACGATTTTGGTCACGTCCTGGACCTCTGAGCCCCAACTGTTTAGACGGGAGCCCTGCTGCTAGGCATTTGGGAAACTTGTCGGTGAGACTGAAAACTGAAGACCCAGTCAATCAAAAGCTTCACCCCGACACGCGCTAAATCCAGATCCCAAAAGCTGCCATCATGTCATAGCTTGTTCTACAAGGACTTCTGACCTCCTCCAGATGTCCAAGCGGCGGCACGATTTCAGAACTCAAGCAGCCCATTGTTTCGCTTCAGCGGCAGCTTCTTGAGCCCCGAATGCATATGCCGGTTCTGGACTCAGTTCTATGTCATTCTATGAGACGAAAATTACGTTTCTCACCTCCGACAGCTGAAACTACTCTTGTGACTTCTATAGAACTCAAATGTAATCATGGAAATAGAAACCTTTACTATCAAGGCAAAAAGGTCCCGGCACCCAGGCCATGGAGTTAGCTGGAACTCCTTGAAAGTGTGCTAGAAAGTGGATCCATCAAATCTGACAAGGAGACATTGGGGGGTCAGCCTGGAAAAGCTGCATGGGCAAGCGGAGGGAACATTGCGGGAAGTGAATCCCGAAGTTGTCATAGACCTACAACTTGCGTGTTGTCTCTTTGCGAGGGTGAATTCCGGGTTTCCTCCCAGCCCCAGCAATCAAACTTCCAATTCCTGTTCTTAGCAAGGCCATACTCGTAGCTCTCGGAATTGCTGTAGGCTACTCCAAAATCAAATGCAACGAGCCGCCGTTCATCTCAGACCTTGTAGACTACTGAAAAAAGTTGGCCGCATGTTGGACTCATGCTGTCCAAAGTTTGGGGAACAATTGCTCGAAGGAAATCCCGGGCGGGAGGGAGTACAGTTGCGTGCGCAAGCACTGCCATGATTCCTCCCATCATCGCCGCAATGAGTTCGCCTGTTAGCCATTTACTGTATAGCATGTCGCGGCCAAGATAATTACATCCCCATTTCACTTTCCAAGATGATCCGTGACTCCATGGTGTGACGCTGTGCAGCCTCTTTAAAATTTTGATGGGAGTCAGGGTGAATTGATGCCCTCAGGGCTGTCTTAGCTACGAAAGCTCTATGTTCATCATCATCATCATCATCTGTTAAACCAGTGCTGTCAGGTACCTGCAGGAAACGCTTGCACCGCGAGCACTGGTGGGCTCAAGGGGCGGAGAGGGTTGTGCTTGAGGAAAAGGCAGGCGAGCAGGGCTCGATTCCGGAAGGGCAGGGCCCTTACTTTCAGAAGGGGTCGGGGTACCCACAACCTAGGCTTAGGGGTCTGTAGGGACAGGTCCGGGCTACCTTATTCACATTGGTAGCGGAGCCCGGCCTGTCATAGTGGTTGGTAGGCCACTGTGTAAACAGGGGGATTCGGGGCTATCCTAACTTCGGGGTTTTGGTTAGGACTGTCGGGAGCCAAGAGATAGAATTCCGAAGCCATGGCCACGGAAGCAGAGACAGGATCAGGGTCTGGAGGTTCGACAAGTCATCTTCCTTTACAGCTGATTCCTCGCTTCACTCCTAGGGTTACCAACGTCGATGAATACGTCAAGAGACTGCAGTTCTTGAAGGAGCTGTGGCTGTCAGAACATTTGTCGTTGCTGGGACCTCGGGCGGCTCTTTTGGTTGAAGGAGCAGCCTTCCAAAAGGTGAGCCGCATATCGCCTGAAAAGCTCAAGAGTGCAGATGAAGTCAAGTTTCTCGCTGAACAGCTGGGTGGTGCTTGGGGTCGACTGCAGGTAGAGGAGAAGTTTCATTTCTTCGAGCAGGCGATCTTCCAGACCCAGCAGAAGCATGATGAGACGAACGACTCGTACATCGCAAGACACGACGCCCAGTTTGAGGAGCTGTTGTCGCGGAACGTTGGTCTGGATGAAGTGCGAGCCTATGTCTTGTTGAGGCATTCACAACTGGCACCGGAGGACAAGAAGAGGGTGATCGTCGAGTCCAAGGGCGACTTGAAGTATGCCGAGACAATCAAGGCAATTAGGCTGCTTGGATCGCGCTTCTTCGGTGATCTCCAGAACAAAGCTGGTTCGGGAACCGGAGCCGGCAGAGGCTCAGAACGAACCAAGGTCTATGACGTCAACCTGACAGAGACGGAGGCCACCGATGAGGTGCACATAGCCACGCAGGAGGAGGATGTGGACGAAGAAGAAGTCTTCGCCTACTTCTTTGAGCAATGCGACGAGGACGCGCTTTACATCGCTGAGTTCGAGGACGGCATTATTGAAGCAGTCCAAGAGTCCAACCTTGCACCCGTCTTCTCGGCTTATCAAGAAGCTAGAAACAGGCTGCGGGAAAAGACCAAATCCCGTGGCTTTTGGCCTGTTGGGAAAGGACCTGGGAAGCAGCGTGGCAAGGGCTCTGGCAAGAAGGGCGGCTGGACAAACCATGGCTATGGCAAGGGCAAGCGACCGCGCACCCTGGCAGAAAGGATCTCGACATCGAGTTGCAGATTGTGTGGGGCGGTCGGACATTGGAAAAGGGAATGTCCGAGGAACGTCGACAACCAGAACAACAGCAGCAAGATGGAAGTGTCGAACCTGGCCACCTTTGACCACGTAGAGGGCAACAGCGACAGCGAGTCACCTCCAGAGTTTCTCCAGGACTTGCCCGAAGACGCCGTGATGTATGTTGACGAGCCTGACTTCCCCGAAGACGCGCCAGCGGCAAGTCACCAGGCAGGAGAAATAACCAATCCGAACGAGCATTTCTGCTTCATGTCATGTCACCTGAGGTGAGGTCAGGCAGGTGTATAGAAGATGCTCTTGCAAGCAAGTTGTTAATGATCAACAGGCCATCCACAGACCGGTCCCGGAGGACCAGCAGATCTACACCTGAGGTCCGGAATCGGCAGAAGCATGGCCTTCCTAAACTCGAAAGCAGCAGTTCTGATAGCTACTGTTGGGGCTGAAGGGGTTGTAGACACGGGTGCTAGCAGGACAGTTGTCGGCAGCGAGCGGGTCAAAGGAATTTGGGCAAGTGTGAGCACAGAGTGCCGGGAAAACATTATAGGAGGGTCAATTCGAAGGTGACTTTCCGCTTCGGCAACAGTGGCACGCTGGACTCAAAACATGCATTGCTGATTCCCACCTCGGAGGGCGCATGGATCAGAGTAGAAGTGGTTCCGGGAACAACGCCTTTTTAATTTCCAATAGGTTGCTTAGGGAGCTGGACGCAGTCATTCATGTTCGAAAGGGGTTGATTGAGATTTCGGGGGGTTATGTTAAGATGAAGTTAGACCCTAGGGGTTTGTCAATTGTGGATTTCGCAGAGTTGATGCAGCATGCCTCCACCTAAGCAGAGACACACCACACCGTCAGCAGACCGACCACTAGCAGTGCACCGCAGCCGCAGCAGCAGCCACACAACAACGCAGACAAGGGCCGTTCCATGCACGCCGGAAGCACCGCCCCAATGCACCACAGCATCCAGTGGATCAATCCCAGCAACCTTTGCGCAAAGAGCCCGCGCCCTCATCTCGTTCATCGCGGCATGCCGTCCAGCGCCGAGAAGAAGACCCTGGCGCAGGCGCTCGATTCTGTCAAGGAGCAGGTGAACCAGGAGGGCGACCTCTCGGGGAAGAGGACATTCGTCTTGTGGCATCGGTGGACCTCAAGGAGTACCTGGAAGTGACACACCACCGGCCGCCCGGCATCAGCACGATGGACGCCTGGAGCAAACAGCAGCAGTGGCAGCGGCGCCCCATCGAGTCCGAGGGGGAGAACTGAGATGTCGTGGCGGCCTTGAGGTTTCTCAGCCTTGGAATGCCCAGACGGTGGCATTGTGTGAGCAGATTGATGCATGGGAGGGTTCGAGAAATCGAAAACAACTTGCAGTCACAGCTCGGGGACACCCATCAATCTAGATATGTGATGCCTACCTTGGATGTTCTGGAAATCACCGCAGGGGTTGGCAACGCAGTGCGCGCAGCCGTTAAGCAGAGAGGCGGCCGAGCTTTGGTATACAATCAGGTAAAAGACTTAGAGGGGACTCCTGGGGCAGCAGATCGGCTATGGAAAATCATTCATTTCTACGAGCCCAAACATGTGTGGGTTGATGTCCAGACGCCGTGGCAGCATCTCGCAGGGCAGCCCTCTTGGCCAGCTCGACGTTTGGTAGAGATCTTTCTGTATCAAATGGAAAACGGACGGCACTTTCACATCAATGGGGGGCCCAGTTTCTGTAACAGCATGCCGCCGGAGATCATGGAGATACAGGAAGGGACTCTGCAGCTCAGAGCTGGATGCGCCAGGACCCGTATGAGACCCCACAACATTATTCACACAACTTCCCGAGACATGCATTCCAAGCTGGACGAACGGTACCCCAGCAATCAACCCGCGGAAGCATCCGGTTCAGGGAAGCATGCCAGGACACCACGAGCACCACGAAACACGCAACAGCCCAACACCTTTGTGGGACAGGTGGCAAGTTTACTTCTGGAGCCGGGGGATGTTCCTTTTTAGTCTCTGAGATTCTGGTAGGGGTTAGCAGTAATGAGGGGAACCGTGTTTCGGATCCAGAAAGCGCAGATCGCCATGTGTTCAAGAGGCGCCGGCTGAACGGCAAACAACCTGTGCCTGGATCTGTTCTCGAAAATACCCCTGGGGCACCATGTACTTGGAAAGATGTGTTCCAGCTGGTCAATCCGGATGTTCCCCCGAAAGGTAGGGTTTATTATGAAGAGGGCAGCGAAGTAATCGAGAAGATTCAAGGACTGGTGCCGCAGTTCATTGTTCGTCATGCCGTGTTTTGCAGAGGCACCATCCGAGTCCAAGGGGCCAAAGAAAATCACGACGGAGATAGGATGCCCCTAAGAAAGACCATAGTGGTTAAGCGGGATAGTGGGGATCTAGCGGAAGACGGCCCAGTGGAGAATTGGACTAGGATACCCAAGTACCATCCTGGAAGGAAAGGGATCCCTGCTAGGTTTAGTGTTACGGTGTATGGGGCCCCAAAGGAGGTAGAGTGAGTTAGTTGGGTTCCAGAAGTAGCCCGAAGCAGGAATTCCTTTCCGAGCGGTAGTCAAGAATCTGATTCAAGGGCTGGGGTGCCACATGAGTTGGCGAGTCTTCGCCCAGAACCGAATGAGCCAGCCGTCCCGAGCAGCGAGCCAGTCAACATGGAAACGGAGGAGCCAACGGATGTTTCAAAGGGTCTTGAGATAGGGTTTCCCCCAAGGTCAAATCCCCGGCATGGGCCAGGGTATCTAGCGCTTAACACCGAGGAGAGGCCGGGCCGGAACTAGTCAGACTTCACAACAATTTGGGACATCCCGAAGCCACTCTGTTTATGAAGTTTCTAACAGAGCGTAAGGCAGAGCCAAAGTTTGTCAGAGCTGCTGGAGATTATAGCTGCAGCGCATGTCTGGAAACAATTCCGAAGCCAAAGAGTTCTCGACCTTCAGCCATACATGTGGATGGGGATTTTGGAGACGTCCTGGGTCTAGACATTGGTACTGGAAGAGTAGTCGGGGTCAGACCTTCATGTTCACCCATGTGATACGCGAGTCCACACTTTTTCACATGGCAGCGGGAGCGGGTAGGTCGCCGGAAGCAAAAGGGTTTGCAATTGTCATGATCATGTCGTCAGCTTTGGAAGTTAGAAGGGTTTAGACCAATGACTGTGGTTGGTCTGTGACACAGCAAAAGGGCTTGCGCTTGTCATATCGTCAGCTTTTGAAATTAGAAGGGCTTAGACCAAATGATTGTGCTTGGTCTGTGACACAGCAAAAAGGCTTGCGCAACTGATATTGTTGACCTTCCAAAGAGTAAGGACTTAATCTATTCATGGTGACTGGGGCCTGAAAAAGCCTGCAACATTGATTGATGTTGTTGGACTTGGCGCTCAGCATAAGAAACCAAAGACCTAGTGAACATTCTGTAGTAGGGGCCTTCCTATGCACAGCTGTAAAAGGCAAAAACTAAAGCTTGGAATCTTATAGTCTTAGCCAGCTTAGCCACACATAGGCTTGAACAATCTTATGGGCTTTGAGGTTGAGCATCGGTCTCGGATGTAGATTCCAAACCTTTGGGGTTGTTGCGAGTCAGTCCTTCACTGATAAATCAGTCGCAAGATGATCTATTAGAAGCCCAAACGCCACAAACCAATAACGCCCTATTCTATGAAAGAATAATGATGTCTTTGTCAATGTGGAGGGGGGTCTTCCAAAAACAATCAGAACTCGTATTATCATCGGTTGCGAAGAGTCGGACGCTCTGTTTGCTTCGATAGTGAAGGCCAATACGATTCTGCAAGGAATGCAAGTCTATGGGCATAGCACGTTTGTGGCACTCTGTAGTCTCAGCTGACATCCTTTACAGTATAATGCATGGGCCAGAAAAAACATAAACATTGAAACAAGTTCATACTTACAAGGGTCTAGGATTTAGGGCTCGGGGTTTCACAGCACAACGAAAGATTTGTGGACTTATACTTGCATGTTGCCTCAAACTGGCCTGCCGATCAAAACCATAATGAATGATTGACTACAAGCTCCCAACTGCAACACAAAACACTGTTGTCGGCTGATACTGGTTCAACCTGATCTTAGCCCCAGTAATGGTTTTCTTGGCCCCAGTAATGGTTTAGGATTTAGGGGTGCGCGGTTAGGCCTTAAGGTATAATGAAATTAAGGCTTCCGCCAGCCAAGCAACCACTGAATCCCCTCTTCTAAAAACAAACCCCACCACCCAGACCCCCCTGAGAATAACATATTGCCTTAAAGACAGAGAGATATATCTATATACATATATTAAATGTTACTTATACCTATATATATATGTGTATATATATATATGTAGGATTTACTTTCTTTTGATGGATGGTGGCGGGGGCTGTTTTTTGGGGGTTCTACCCAGTGAAACTTTTCTTCCTGGCTGGCGAGTTGTTTGCGAAATCTTGCTCAGGCCCACTGACGGAAGGAGCCCATGTTGAGCATCTTAAACACGCTTTTTGCGAGAGTCAAAAACCGGATCACGAGCAAAACCAGCACTCCTGCTTGATTGCTGTTACTTGATTGATGCTAGTTGAAAATCTCAAGGATATACATTTCCCAAAATGCAGTCGGTGCAAGTGTGATCCTCATCCTTGCGCAGGGGTTTGTTTAAATCAGGCGCATCGACTGGCCTTTTTCCAAAGTCACATCTCTCCACAGCACATAGAGCGGCTTTTTCGGGGAGATCTCCTAGGCATGAGACGGGTGGCATCAAGCTGTGCTTAGCCTTCGGGGTTTAGGGTTTAAGGGTTCAGGGAAGATGGATGGGTCTCATGGTTTCGGGATTTGGCTTTAAAGGTTCAGAATGGTTTACCAAATTAGCGGGGGTGAACCTCTCTCAATCCATAGCAGGAAGCCTGTTAACCGTGGAATACAAAGTGAAGCGGGACATACTCTAAAACTCTTCTCCGGGGCACCTGATCTTCGTTGGCATAGGACCTTGACAGCTGGACGCTGGAAACCATGTTTTGTAGATTGAGGGATGATGTGCTAGCAAGCCGCACCCTCCAGATCAACCGAAGCATTGTCTGATCCAACAATTCGCGATTGTTGAAGAAGGATGCCAAGCCAGTGAACCGCACCATCTCCGGCTTGGAGACATTGCTTGCATATTTGAAGATAAGCGGGCTGGTGGCTTCGGGGGAGATGGTAAAGCAATCCACTTCACCATCTGCGCCTGACGAGATTATTGGTTTCATTATAAATTCCAAAAACTAAACCCTAGACCCCTAAACCCTGAGGAAAAGTGGACGCTCGTGTTAACATCCAACATGATGTTTTCAGAAACCTCAGAAACAACACCAACATGAAACCATGATTCGGGGGGGCCTTGGGGTCGCTGGATGGTGTGGCCATTCATGGTGTAGTCGGTGATGCCATTGGATTCGAACTCCTTCAGCAAGGCCCTGATTGTGACAGGGTCTGTGTCACGTAGCCGCCGCGACCCCTCCTGGCGCAGGCTTGGGCATTGGTGTCTGTTAGTTCTCGGGGTCTGGCTTCAAATGTGGCTCGAACTACACAGCTGATGAGCAAAACCATTCAGCTTAAACTTGCACATTATTTGGGAAATCAGCGGGGCAAGGGGAAAATGCTGAAGCCCAGAAACAAAGAAGGATTTCTAGTACCCATGTCTACGACAGACTTCAGACTTCGAACTAACTTAATGCTTTATGGTTTTGGGAACATTACATTGCAATCTTATTTTCCTCGTTGACTTCCAGGATCACGTTGTCCATGTCAGACTTCCACTCGCATGGGATGCATTGCATGTCCTTGAAGATTCCTGCAAGCGGCGATATCACAAAGTTTTACCCCGCAGGAAACAGCACACACTACCATAAGGCAGGGCACAAAGCTAATATGATGACGTGTGTATGCAAGCGCTCGCGTCAAAAGATGTTTCAGCTTCGCTGAGCAGCTCCAGCAGTCCGCCATCTATCAAAAGCTGGGTTCGAACTGCCCATGTCTAACCACACGCGGCGATCCCAGCTGAGAACACACACCAAAGGCCATTATGTTACACTTGAATGACCTGTCAATCTTGAAATCAGGAAATCCGGTAACATTCATGCGAATGTAACCTGAAGCCCCATCAAAATCTGGCCCCACTGAGCCAGCACTTCACCAGCAGAGCATCAAAACAAATTTCACAACAGGGGTAGGGTTTATGAGTTCACGGAATGATGCTCATGATAAAGCCGGCTCAGTTCCAGCGTCGCCTCTTGAGCTCAGCCTCACTCAAGCCTTTCATGGCCTCCACACGGGCTGGGCGCGTCTTCCACCTAAGCAGCCCAGAACATGATCATGGCAGTGTGAGGGGATGGAATACTTGCGACAAGAGCAAGAGATGCTGAGCAAAGCACTGGTCCCCAAGCACTTTCATGGCCTCCTTGTAACTCATTGTGGCCTTCAACCCAGGCAACTTGGAGTCCTTGAACTCAATCCACTTCTTGCGCAGGAAGCTGTCCTTTGCAGCGAACGGGCGCTTGGGCTTCTCCTGGGCACCATTGTCGCCTCCGGACTTGGCACTTTTCTTCTTTGGCGCAGCCTTTGCTTTGGGCTTCTTGGGCGTGCTCTTCGGCTTCTTCTGGGCACCTTTGGGATTCTTCCGCTGCTTTGAGTTGATCTCCTCGTCAGAATCAATCACCTCGTTCTCCGAAATCTCCTCGTCACCGTCCACGCTCTGCTCTTCCGACTCCATACCCTCCATATCATCCTCCATGTCCTTGGCCGCATCCTCCTTGCGAATCCTCTTGGCACCATTGCCCTGCTTGCCCTTTTAGCTTTCGCGCCCTTCGCGGCTTCGTGCTTGTCCTTCTCCTCTTCATCCGCAACCTTTCGGGTTGGTCGGCGCTGCTTCATTGTCTTCTGCACAGGAGACAGCTTGAGGTTCTTGACTGCCGCAGCCAAGCCAATGGCCGTCGAGGCTGCAGCCTTGCGTTCAGCTGCCTTCAACTTGGTCGGAGTAGAAGCCTTCGCCTGCCGGGAGGGGAAGTTTTGGGCAACAATGCGCTGGGTAAGAAGCCAATGGGTGATGCTTTTTTGGGATCTGGAAACATGATTTTGTGTCAGGTTTATTAACAGCAAACAATGCAAATCACACAGCTTTTTCATGAGTTTGCCCAAGTTTTCAGGGGGTTGGGGCGAAAGGCTTTGTGGCGTAGGGTTAGAAAGTTACCTGTGGCTTGAACATTGCCTCTTGGGGGCTTGAAGCATTCCGGCGCTTTCGGTGCCTAAACAATGGAGCAACTATGTGCTCCCATGCTCTAACCCCTAAATTGTAGATCTTATAAACCCTCAACCCTAAACTTTGTAAATCCTCAGCCCTAAACCCTAAACAAAAATGAGCCTTGCATGGCACATGACCCTGATCGACCACCTAATGCTTGCAGCATTAGCAATTCCAGCATGACAGATACAAATCAATTCGAACAGACAGGCCCAACTACTATGACGCTAGACCCATGCACCATGAAAACTGCCTGAGCCTTGGAAGACCGATGGAGGATAAGCCGATAACTCAATTCTCTGAACCCCAAGCTAAAGCCCTTCAGCCCCAAACCCCAAGACCCCGACCCTGAATGCCCCAACCCCCATACCAAAAGGGTTCACCTGCACAGATATCTTAAGACCTCGAAAGGTGACGAGACTTTGCCTTTCATCTTTGGGTTTAGGGTTTAGGGTGAGGGGGCCCTCACTTCACGAGCCCCACAAAATACGCAGGGATTCTGGGAACCAACTATAGAAACATCTTATAACCTATAGCCTCTCTATAGGGATCTGTCGGGACTAACATTAATTCTTCAGCCGTGCAGAAAATGAATCTTAAAGAACCATCTCCCTGGCCTCGGCCGCATGCTGCTGGTCCGGCTCGCCTCGCTGCTGTAGGATTTTCGGACTGGCTTCCAGCCGAGCTGGCTAGACTCTGGGTCGAAGAAGACCGCATCATGGGCATAGCAAAGGTAAACTTCTTGCTGGAAGCGGCTCCCGAAGAATCAGGGGTAGACTCCTTTCGCGGTGTCACCGGCGGCGTTGAAGCTGGGGAATTGTTGAAGCTAGCGGTTGTGCTGCCACCAGCAACATCAACTTTGATTGAGGTGTTCACCATCACACGCGGCGGTGTCACTGTGGTGGCACATGGCAGCGTATCGGAGGCCTGGGAATCCTCAAGAAAACCAAACAAGCCATCATCAGCCATGTCGCTGAACATTTCGCTCAGCAAAGGTTTCGTTAACAGGGACCTAGAAGGCTCAGCTGCAGGGCCCAATGATCTTGCAGGCAAGACATTCATGCACGTCTGAAGGCAACGATGCGCAATCAAACCGACCTTGCACTATCAGACCTGGGGTCCTCCCGACTCCATCAACTTCTGAATCTTCACAGCCGGCAGGAACATGGCTCGGTCGTGGCCGATCACGAACAGCTTCGTGTCCAGGCTGGTCTTCTCCTGCGCCACTTGAGGTAAATGTTGGTTGTGGGTTTCAGGGTCAAGGGGTATAGGTGTAGGGTTTTGGGTTAAGAGTCGAGGCTTTAGGGGTTTAGGGTTTAGGGTCCCAAGGAGGGTCTTCATTCAACCCAGCACCCTCTGGGATTGAGAAAGAATGATGTGTTTTGGGCTTGCTGCGCATGTGTAAGAATACAAGTGAGCTCAGCCTACTGGGAGCCAGCAGGGTAGATGCATAACATCGCATCGTGTTAAAGCTGATCTATCTGACAGCAGAACAAGGCAAGAAGCATGGGGTACTAGTATCCTCCTAATTTAGGTCAACTTTGCCAATAATGCGCGGTACCGGTTGTTTATCCCAACCTGGTCTGCAATCTAAAGTTTAGGCAGGAAACTCATGTTGGCAGAGAACTTCATCCTATGAATGCACACTCGCTCTTTGGGTGTTGGGGCCCTGACGATGAAGAGCTTGCAGGTCTGACCCTGAACAATGTCTGTAGCGTTCGAGCCGTCCTTGGGAACTGCCTTGACCACCACCATAGAGCATGTCGCAGCCCGAGCTGGGCATTTAAGCACAACCTCGTACTTGGCCTCCAGAGCTGCCATTGTGGTAGGCTCGCTGCCCCAAGCTGACCCACTTGGCTCTGGTACTTCTGGCGCTGGCGCTGCTTGAGGAGGAGCAGCAGCTTGGGCTTCTTGCCCAAACCTTGGATGTTAGGGTCTAAGGGTTGGGCTTGAGTATGTAGACTGCTAGGGTATGTAGACAGGCAACTGTCGGTCAAAGGTGGCAAGTTCAACCTTCCAATGATGTTGGCGTACTGGATCCTCGAGCCACTTTTCTCGGGTCTGAGGCGGAAGGATGAGGCAGGGCTGGTTGTCCGCGGCGGTTCCTTCCACACAAACCATCAAAGCTGGCCTGCGAGTAGAGGTGTTGGCTTGCGGCTCGTCAATGTTGGGCGAGTACGGCACAATGTACCCGAGATGATGGCCCCCAATCTTCCATTCCTGGTAGTCATGTTATGTAGGCTTTCGAGGCTAAGCAGAATCCCCCCAAAATAATGCTCATGGTAGTCATGTTGCAGGCGTGACTGACCGTCGCAGTCACCAAAGTAGTCATGTTGCATCAGCTTAATCATGTTCGAACTCTGCTGGAGTCATGTTGCCAGTGGAGGCCCTTTGGGCAACAGGCCTCAAGTCCTTGTAGTCTTGTTGCATATCTAACCCCTTGAAACCCAAAGCCCTAATCCCTGTGAGTCACATGACCTCGAGCAAGCGTTGCGCCACCAACCGCTGGGCATACAACACCTCTGTGGTCTCAGGGCCACAGCTGTAGCTGACCATCCTGCAGGGCCCAATTGTTTGGGTTTCAGGTTCAGGGTCAGGGCTAGGGCCTAACTCCAGGGTTCAAGCTTTAGGGTTTTGGGTTCATAAGTTAAGGCCTTGGCAGACCAGCGCTCTGGCTGTTCAACACAGATCTTTCCAAGCATCCATCGTAAGGGGTGAGGTTCACCACAGCCACCGAGGCCGATCCTGGGATCTCCACATCCTCCAGGTTTCATGGGCTTGGGGTTTGAGTGAGGATTTGGGGATGTAAGGGATTAAGGGCCTCACTTGGGAAGCCATTAAGGGTTTTAACTTCTTGAATTGTCAAAGTGGTATAAGATTGCTGCCGTTGCCCTGCAACCTCAATCCTAAACCTCAATACTCAACCCTGAACCCTATACCCTGAACTTTCGTCCTCCATCAACGAGGTGAATACCTCGGTGGGGACCGCTGTCCCACCGAGATACTGCGCGGCCAACTGGACGTCGGAGAGGCTCCTGGGCTTTGCAGGGCTTAGGGGTTTAAGGTTTAGGTTCAGGGCTTAACGTTTAGATCCCATTCACAGTCCTCTCCGCAGATTCAGTGGTGGCCGGGGTCGCATTTCTCTCGTGCGGAATGCGGTACTCACGCAAGGGCAGCCATGGAATCTCACTCTTCGTGCACCTTACCATAATCACTGGTAGCTAGAAAAATATATGAGGGGTTTTCATTTTGAGAGGGGTTTTCATTTTGAAGTGCCGGGGTACTCAGAGACAAGCATGCGGCTGGAGCTGAAGACGGATCTCGTAGAAGAATCGGACATCGCAATCCAGGCAGACCAGACCAATGGAAGCCTCCTATTGCCATGCCCTGCCTCCATTCTAATGAATACTCGCTGCGCTCGCAGATTCTTCGAGTCCATTTTGTCTTCGATGCGTCGCAGCTCCCCGCGCTTCCCAGCAACAACTTTGCTGGATATGAGCGCAGGTCCAACAACGAATCCAACCATCTTGTTGGGAAGGCTGCACACAAGCGCCGCAGCTCCTCAAGGCACTCGTCCAAGCGGTCTTGCTGCAAGGTTCCACACTTCGTGAAGTCAAGCCAGGTGATCATGGCGGCTGGAGCAT
This sequence comes from Symbiodinium pilosum, assembly GCA_905231905.1. Lineage (NCBI taxonomy): Eukaryota > Dinophyceae > Suessiales > Symbiodiniaceae > Symbiodinium > Symbiodinium pilosum. The sequence goes on along the minus strand of CAJNIZ010046808.1, from coordinate 16,306 downwards.
TCACGTTCAGCCACTGCAGGGGTCATGACATGTCTTCTTCAGCCGAACTTCAGCCTATTGGGGGCAGCCTACATTCTTCCCAAACTCCTCAGCCCTAAACCCTATAAACCCTTAACCTCTATATGGTTAAACTTTAAACCCTACACCGAGCTTACTGGTTCTACTTGCTACTTGCCGTACCTCTGCAATGGACAAATGCTCCTCGTTGTAGGCATTTGCCTTGAACCTGGCATTCTTGTCCATCCAATCAACCACAGCTTGCGATCCACGGCGGTTCTCCGCCTTCACCTTGAGCAGCTTCGTGATGGCAATCCGGCGCTCACCCGCCGAAACCTTGGACCTATACTCGGACCACGCCGCCATGTCAGTGGCCAGCTTCAAGACATCGGATTCGAAAGTCTTTTGGACCGCTTCGAGGTCCAAAGCCTGGACCTTGCCCTCCGCTCCACCACTTTCATCAGCCCCCTTGTGGTCGTCAGGCTTGAGGTGATCCTGCGTAGGAAAAGGTTTTAGGTGTAGTGTAGGGTTCAGGGCTGGGATGAATTTTTGATTCCAAGTACTTCTGATGGGCTTTGGGTAGATCACATGCCAATACTCCCAACACAAAAAAAACCAGGGCTCAAGATTTCTCAGTGCGGCCAAGTAGTAAACGGGTCAAATTATTTAAGTAGACAGACACATGAGATCCCACATGCTCGTCAGCACCCATTCTCCTTGTGTAGAATTAAAAGAACCCCCCCTGTTCCCAATCTTCTGAATGAAGCCTGACCTTGCAACTCCTCCTAGTCCTGCTCGGAAAGAAAGGTTTTTTGGGACAGCGAAAGTAATGTAAACCTGCCAGGCTACATCCACGAGGAGGAGTACGTATAGGCTTTTGTGGCGATGGCTTCATGGATCATACGGCAAAAGCTGCTATTCCTCAACATGACTTATTGATGAGATGTTCCTCAGCAAGACTTACGTCCTCAACAAGACTTGTGTCCTCAACAAGATTTCTGGATAACACTCTGGATTCCTCAGGAATTCAGAATCTTATCCAGAAGTCTAGATTCCTCAACGAGACTTGGGGCTATCGCAACCCTGGAGAATAGCTGGGGCGCCCTGGCCTGCCAAATGGTGAGGTCGGACAGGATGATCTCGACCTTCAAGGTCACCATGTTCACCAGCTCGGCGTTGTAGGCTGAGCCGCATGGAGATCTCAAATTGCATGAGACAAAGGGGGGCTCTTAGGTAGATTGAAAGTTTAGAGGGTCAAGGTTTTAGGTCTATGTTTTTCGGGGCTGAGGGTCCTGAGGGTCTAGAGTCAGTGTTGAGCTGAGCACGCATGAGCGAGAGAGAGAGAGAGAGAGAGAGAGAGACAGAGAGAGAGAGAGAGAGAGAGCTTTTGCCAAAGCATACTTCACAGGGTTATCTAGACAATGTTCCTAACACGGTTTAGGGTTCCGGATTAAGGGTGAATGTTTTCGGGTTTAGGTCGTTATCCCAGCACAGGCTTCGCAGGCTGCGTGCAAACAGGGCTTGGGGTTTGCTTGGTGTCTATCTGTGTCAGGGAGACTTCACGTTCAGCCTCTTTTGCAGGAGGCACCTTAAACCCCAAACCATGTGAGAAAATTGTCTCACTGTGAAGTACCTATGCTGCTTGGGCAAGCCCTAGACCCCACGACCCTATACTGGAAAAAATAACACCTTAAACCCAAAATTGCACCAAGAGCACTGTCTGGGTAACCCTATGAAATATGCATGCTGCTTAGCAAACCCTAAACCCTAAAACCTCAATTCTAGGCCCTAATGTCTAAAAGGGTAACCATTTAAACCCTAAACCGTGTCAGGAATGTTGTCTAGGTTGCCTGTGAAGCACAGAAGCTTCAGACAAGCTGCCCTTCAATGCCACGGCGCTTTGCACGCTCCAAGTCCGAAGGCTTTAACAAGGGCTGGCCTTCAGGAGTCCTGGCTGCCTCCATGTCCTGCAGGATTTGGGCCAGCAAGCAGCTCGTATCCACCATGATGTCCCAGTCAGCCAGCTGGAAACAGCTGCTTCTCAGGGGTGACTAGCTCCACCCCTTTCCACCAGGCAGACTGCGCTTTGCCGCCTGATCCCAGCAGCCACCGTGCGCTCCGAACCGTTTCCACCGTGAGGGCTGCATGGGGTCAAATTAGGCAACATAAACCCTAGGCCCTATACCCTTAACCTGTTCCAGCTTGGGACCTGAGTTCGCCCAGGTAAAGGCTTGCAAATGCCTGGCCAGCCGTGCTTGCACCTCGGGTGCAACGCCGAACACCAGCGCCTTGTCTGTGGTTACTGGGAATCAAAACAAATTGGTTTGGAGATTTGGTGAGGGTTTCGGGCCTTTATGGCAAATGCTTCACGGTCAGCGAGGCGGAGGTTCGAACTCTGCTTCGCTAGACCATAGTTGTTGTAGTCGTCGAAGGCCATGTTCAAGGCATGATCCAGGCTCCAGGCAGGATTTTCCTCGAAGGCCACAAAGAAAAATGAACGTGTAGATGAGTTCAACTCTTAAGTGGAAACCATATCAAGATGAGAAACATCAAGGAGGGCTTTCGCGCGTTCTTGGAAGCGCAGGGCGGTTTGCAGCAGGTTCTTTCGCTCACGCAGACTGGTTTGGTGGGCGAGTTGCATTGATCTCCAAGAGTACTCATGCTGCTTGCGGTTGGCGTAAATAGCTGGGAGTCGGAGCACATCCAGCAACCACCTTGGGTATTCTTCTGGGGTCTGGGGATGAGGATGATCCAACTTGGGGGGAGTATCAGGGATGATTGCAACATATGATTAGTCACGATTAGTCGTGCTGTCTTGCAGTGGGTATCTGGGAGCTTCACACACACCAGGATGACCTGTGGCTTTAAGGGTTTCTGGAATCATGTGCGGGAGAGCATCTAGGGGTCTTGTAACCATTGCTGTAAGAGCTTGAGTAGAAGAAGGTTAAAGGTGAGCTAGCTTTGGCCGTGTCTGTGGTTTCGGCTTTAGGGGCCCAGGGTTATGGTTTGATGCGGTCTAGAGCCTTTGAATGAATGCTTAGTGTCATTGGGGAAACATTTTTGTCGGCGGTTTTGGTCTCGAAACACCAGAATACTAGAACACCCCCAATGAGACGCCATGTTTTCGGTGGTGCCGGCGGCATCGCCAATAAAATCCTCATTGCCCCATAAGTACCAACATCCTAGGTTACCCCGGTAAATTTCCAAAGAGACTCCAAGTTCAGGTGGAAAAGGTCCTGAGTAATGTTTTTCGGTGACGCCGGCGGCATCGCCAAAATCCTGCAAGGGTTCCCAAGGAGACCTAAAATTCTGGCGTTTCATGACTCAGAACCCAATGGCGCACCTAAGAATGTAATGGACCAAGAAGCTTTGTGAAGAAGTCCTTCTCACTATCGTCCACATCAGTGAGGTCCTCCACCATAAGGGTCTGCGCCATCGCATACACCAGGATCGAGACCCTTGTGTATCCCTTCGCAAGCGACACAGTGTTGCCGCTCAAAGCGTCACCAGGGTTCAAGCCAGGCGCCGGGAAGACCTCCAAGGGCTCTCTGGTCTTCTCGAAGCCATGCCAAATGGTCTCCGCCCACCTCTTGGCGGAAAGCCTTCTGTAGGCTTTGTTTCGAAGGGCAAACCTGGGCAGTGTACGATTTGCTGTCACTTTATTAAATTGAAATCAAGGGGGCACTGATCCGCCCTCAGTGAGAGGGAACTTGAAGTTCTCCAGCTCAACCGCCTGAAATTTTGCTAAATGAAAACTCTGTCTCCCTCTCTGGGACCACAGCAGCTTGATGAGCCAAGGAGCCTGCGCAGCATCGTGCCCTCTGGCAGTGAGCCAGTCAGCCACCTTCCCGCCGAAGTGCTGGAAGGCATCCGGGTCTGTGCTCATGTATTTCAGAACCAGATCGCATGGGCGCTCATCTGCATCCACATCATACAACCTGAGTAGGTGCGTTTAGACATGTTTAGGGAAGTTTAGGGAGGTTTGTTAGGGAAGTTTAGGGAGATTAAGTCTAGATGAGATTCTCAGCTGATCGCATCATGCGATCCACCCATGCTCGCTCACCACCTGAACACATAGCCTTCGCAGGCTTGCCGCCTGCTGCTGCGCCACGCTTTCCCATGCTGGCAAGGAAGCTTGGCACAAAGTGCTACTTTAAGTAGATCTACCCCAAAGAGAGCTTTCAGATCCCTAGGAGTACAATAAATAATTGTGGACCCATCGCATCACAGGAAATCCTCACTGACCAGTTTGCGCCTTCGTGCAAAGGGATCAACTTGCTGTGTGTTTCCAAGCAGCCATGTTGCAACTTGCTTGATATGAGAAACATGGTCGGTAACGCCAGAACTTTTGACCACTCAGCAGGTCTGCACGTTCTAATTATCGCATTTTGGAAGGCAGGCAACACTACCCACAAGGCTTGCACACAAATTTATGCTTCAAACCTTCAGCGCTTCGCGCTGTGTTTCTCAACATGGAGGCAAGTAATCAACATGATCGCTCCTGCAGCGGCTACGTTCATCCCATTCCCCAGCAAGTGTTGCGCAGCTGAATAGCTGAACTGGTCCAATGACAGCATAGGCGCCTTCGAGGATTTTGCCTTAGCTGTGTAGCTCTGACACATGAACTTAGGAACGTAACCTGGCCCCTAAGTGCATTTTATCATTCAAGCAGCCAAGGATGCTGTACATGGCAACACAAGGGAGGATGCAATCTCCTCCACCGTCATCACCCGGCGCTTCTTGCTAGAATACAGCTTCGTGTTGGTCTTGAGCCCCATTAGGCATCCATCCTTGAGCTCTGTCCGGAAGTATGCAGGGGAACGCTGGGAGAGATCAAAGACCTGAGAGCAGCTTTCAGTATAAGACATGATTGCAAAAGCCAAAACATAAAGATCCAACATGAATGGCAACTAGATGCTTGAGAAGCTACATGCTTGTTGTTCTTGAAGCAGGCCTGGTATGCCTGGATAGTCTTGCTCTCCTGTGGCTTGATCTCGGGCGCATTGCGGCCATTTGACCAAAAGAAATCTTCGGCCTGTCGATGTCAGGGCATGTGGTTGGAATAATAGTGGGGCAAAACTTTCGACCCTGGAACCTTCATGCTGGACTCAGAGAAAAAGGTTTGAAGCAACTCGGGCAAGGCCGTATCTGTTGTCCAAGCAGTGGTCCGTTTCTTAGTCAGCACTGCCCAAAAGCGGCGTCTGCCAGCTCCCAAGCCCAGCTCTCGGGCATCAAATCTGGCATGCCGAATTTCATGCAGGTCTCCTTAGTGTTGATGAGGAGGCGTCTTGCTAAAGGCTTACGAACACAATCCTGAGACTCCTACCCAGCGCAGCTGTCAGCAAATCTTCGTTGTAGCCAGGGGTGTTTTCGAAGAAAATGATGTCCTCTAAGGTTTGAGAGCAGGGTGGCAAAACATGTGCCTTTCCCTGGTCCTCCTGGTTCTGTCGTCGGTGCTTCAGCCATACCTTGTGGGTCTCGTAGTTTGCATCATTCTCCTGCAGAACAGTTCCATGCCAACAGAGGCTTTTGGCGCACAACATCTTCGAGCCTGGAGGCGCTTGCCGGCGTAGGAGAAGGGCACACATGTCGGCCCTGCCCCTTCAACAGACATAGCGCTGTTCGTGGCACCCAGCGGCTTGACACCAATCCCACAATCCCTGTTGTGAGCAATGCACTGGGCACGGGCTTGTTGTCCATGGCGACAGCCATCCAAGTTCCAAGAAAGAACATCAGAAAACCTTGGCACGCGCGCAGATTGATGAAGTCTATGCTTGGTCAAGTATTAGGAGGTTTTAAGCAAGGGCTAAAGACCCCAAACCCCAAAACCCTCAACCCAAAGCCCTCAAACCCTAACCCCAAAACCCTAACTATGTAACCCCTACATACACAGCTAACCAAAGGTAAATCTACAGGCCAGAATGGAACCCCCTAAGAAAATTGATGATGGCATGCTGTCCGCTTCGTGCTGTATGCATGACTTCAAGCGCAGTTCTTGCAATCCAAGAGAGCTGTCCACACACAATGAAGAACGCTTGCCCGCAAGCCAACATGAACTTGCATCAGACTAGACTCAAGAAGCCTGCGTTACAAGCGTGCGAGCGCATCCCAAAACACGGGCAACATGTCCAGTATTATTTCCGAGCTACATCACAAGCAAGGCGTACAAGCAAGCGGGTGGGAAGAGTTTGAGCATCAGCGTCCTGCATACCAACAGAATTTCGTGATGAAACTTGCAGTTGGATAGCTCAAGGAAGCAAATTGCCAATAACCGTGCGTAAGCGCGTGGGATTCGTGTTAGACAATGCTGCAAGCTTTGCTCTCGCTGCTGCTTATCACCGTCGCCAGTCATCCATTCCTTGCCAGATTGTCGAAACGCGCATGTGCAACAGCCTCAAGTCTTGTTGAGCAATATCATTGTAGTCATGTTGCCATCGCGACAAATGTAGCGAAGACAAGTCAAGTACTCAATCTGGGGAGATTTGGGCGCAAATGCGTCAGCTTCTCAATCTAGCCTGGGAGCCTGGGAGCCCCCTTTTGAACGCCTTAAAGACGGGGTCCTTGCAAAGCACTGCTCAACATGGCCTCTTGGCAAACCTATACAGTAACCTGGCGCAACCCTACCCCATTCGAACTAACCAATAATCCCTTAACCCCGAAAACTTCTGTACCTTCTCGTAGGCAAGCCTACAAGGTAGCCCGATGCATCCCTAACCCGTGTCAATGAATGTTAAATCTAAAGCCCTGAAACCCAAACTGCATTAAGTGTGTGCCTTAGAAGAGAGCTCCTATCCAGGCTTCAAAAATTCAAGAGGCATACATATGGTAAGCTGAGTGGGGAACACGCACCGTCCGGGGAAGATTTGGCAAAGGGCACGCTGGGATCTGCGATCAACGTCAGTGACAGACCGGAGCTCGATGTTGGCAGCATCACTCTTGCCGTTGGCACGAAGAAGGGCTCGGGCATGCTCAGATACCTGACGGTGTCTGACTGACACTGCACTATCAGGATCTTCCCTAAGTAGCGTGACAGGTTTTCTACAAGCAAGGCTCCGAAAGGGCGGCACTCTCCAGGCATCCAATACCTGAGAACGTTGTTGATAGCTGCCAATCCAGCTTCTCCAATTTCTTCAGCACGAAGTTCTTGCCCCACCTCTCCATTGCCAGGCTCATAAACCTCAGATGCTAGGAGCATGGATTGTCAAGCTCCAAAGTAACATGTTTGTGATTACACACTGTGATGTTCCAAGCTACCGTGGGGCCCACTGATATTGTTCAGCAGCTGTTCGAAATCCTGGTCTTGCTTGACTTGAAGCTCGAATGTGCGTCAAAGCATCGCCCAAGTTGATCGTGGAGCGCTTCCCGCTTGGATCCTGCAAGAAGTTTCTTAGACTTTTGACTATCTGATCGTGATGTGGTGAGCTGAGCAGGCACAACTTCTTTTAGTCCAGCGTGCAGAGACAGTCGTGCCTAGTAGCACGGTCTACATGTAATTTAAAAACTGCGCCATCTTCACCTTAACCCTAAACCCTAAACTCTAAACCCTAAACCCTAAACCCTAAACTGGGTTGCAAACCGTGCAGGCTTATCCCTGTGCTTGGGTTTGGGGGTTGCCTTTGTCATTCTCAGCCTACAAGCTACAAGACACTAAAAGCAGGAATGGCTGTGGACAAGAAATGCTTGAAGGAATCAACTTGAAGCAAGAAGCTATGCGTGCTCTCTTCATAGCCTAAATGTGCAAAAGACTGGTCCTGGGTAGGCTCGGGCTTCCGCTTCCTCGATGGCTGCTGGGCCAAGCGGGCGACAACGGATTTCAAGCTGAGGCCGGTCTGCTCAGTCCTGGCTGGACCAATTGAAGGGATGTTTTGGCTTCAGAGCTCGTACATTGTGTGGGTCTGTCCTGGAACTTCCCTGCAACTCCATTGCTGACATGTGGCACAGGCTTTGGACTTCAAGTAATTTTTCTTCCCATTATGATGAGATCCCGAAGATTAAGCCCTTCATGAAATGGGTACTCATGACAAGCCTGGGCCTGAGCTCAGGAATCAAATCTTGTGTCAAGAAATGGTGGCAGCTGGTAATGAATGGAACGCAGAAGCACCTGCCCTTTTTGAGTTGAGCTATCGGCGCAACTGTGCCTTGAAGGTTGCAACTGGAAGGAGAACCGGGAAGCTTCTGAGGCTGTCAAGCCCCAGCACTTGATCATCTCCCTTTGGGGTCGAATGCCATGGCAACGGCTTCAAAGCAACCCTTGGGGCCTCTCCAGCCCCCAATCGCGAAAGGTATCGAACGCCACGCAAAACTTCAGGGGTTAGCCTCGGCGATCTGGCCATGATCTCTGCAAGTTCCAACCACGACGCTCTGCGGCTGGCAGGTGTTTCTTTGTTTGGGCGGGCAGACATGGGAATCGGTGTTTCCAGGCGCTCCAAGAAACTGACAGGCAAGGCCAACACAGGCGGTTGGCTCGCATGATTGTCGCAGCAGTAGCGTTTTGTCACACAGATAGCATCATTGGGATCACTCCGAACTTCAAGACCGCGGAGAGCAGAAGTAGTGATCTTCAGGTGAACTGGAATATCTTAGCACCGCAAGCCCCATGAAACAAGAACAGTCTTCAGCAGGCACTCTCATGTTTAAAGGAATCCAAGTCTCCCCTTCTCCTCATAAAGATAAATGAGTGGAGGCCATCGGAGGTGTCCAACAATCCGCCAGACATCTTCACGCCAAGCTTGGCTAACCTGGGCTGCGGCTCCAAGTGGCTACTGTAACCTTAGACCCCCAAACCCTAAATTGAAATGATTGAATATAGGAACCCAAATAGCCTCTCCTTTATTCCTCTCAAAGGGAGGGGAGCGTGCAACATGAGTCCATATGATCGCCGTTCTGCGCACAACATGAACCCACATGATCGCGGAAGGTTCCATGAAATCCCTAATATGATCCTGGCGTCTCAAGCACGCGTCTCAAGCACAGACAATCACGGTTGCAAGTGAGCTGTTCATGAACTGTGTACATAGTATCTCCCAGCAAAATTGTCGACCCTTAAACCTTAACCCTAGACCATGTGGATATCTCGAACCCAGATCATGCTCCGCAGAAGGCACATGAAAGCCATCTAGTTCTAGAGGGGTACTACCTTTTCCAGGTGCCACCCAACTACCTTAAAAAAGATTGTTCAGCCGTTTGTTAGCACTGGGGATCCCTTAGCTTATTTCTTTAGTTGGGGGAATGTCGCGTGAGGCCCACGCTGTGCAAGATTGAGTTCGCGTGTCCTGATCATGGAACACATTTACCATTAACCCCAATTATAGCAGATCTCCTGCAAGATACCCCAGGCCCAACGGCCCAACCATAAAGCCCATACCCCAGACCAGAGCACACGCGCTTACCTGCAAGGAATCACACGCGGCACATGGGCGCCTTGGAAAGTGGATCGCCTGGACTCTTTGCTATGACGCTGGCTGACCCCTGGCTAGCATATAAGACTTCAGCAATCTACCATGGCCAAATCGCAGTTCACATGCCAATGCTTCGCTCTCCTTGGAAGCAGATTGCACGCCCGCGCAGTCATGTAATGGCCGACACCATTTTGGTATTCGATTCTCATTGCTCTGGCTGGAGAGCACCATTCACTCACCATGAAATCAATCGTCATGCTTCATAACTCAGGATTGCGGCAACAAGGTGGTATGGTCGCGCAGACACGCTTTGGAGGCCGGAAATAATTCGCTAAAGGGGTCGTGGGGCCTCTGGTTCTCGCAGTACTTCAGCCGTTGAAGCTTATTGGGATTTAGGGTTTAGGGTTTTCTTGGGCAACAAGATCGCATGCACCAATTCAGAAGGCTCAGCTAAAGGGGTTGTGGGGCCTCTGCTTCGTGAAGTGCTGATCAGAAGGCTTTAATCAAGGGGTCACGGGGCCTCTGCTTCGTGAAGTGCTGATCAGAAGGCTTGAATAAAGGGGTCGTGGGGCCTCTCCTTGATACAGACTTCGGATTCGGTGAACGAGTCTTAAGGAAATCGAAAAGGTTGCAGGCCGATTTCTTCAGAAGATTATCCTGGGGACATATTGAAGCTTAAGTCTGCCACCCCTGAAAGCAAATGGTTCTTCAGAGGCTTCACTCCTGATAGAGAGAACTCAGTTCTAGGCAAACTGCAGGCATGAAGGCTTCATGTCAAAACAAGCTCCAGACTTCAGCACCGGTTGGACCTACCTCAGAAAACTCATCAAAACCCATTACAGATGAGCCATAGTGTAAACTCCTACTATCCCTCTTAGTAAACCCTATGGTAGCCCCCTATAGAATTCCTTATATAACCCCCTTTAAGGAGTTTAGACTATGGCTCATATAAGTGTGGGACCCTTAAGCCTATAGGGGCTTTCTGGGGATAATAATGGGGATCCCAAGCTTCTAGGGCCCATCCTGAATCTGACGGAAGTCAACGAGTTTTCCTTCCGAATCAGGCTACGGCTGGCTGGCTTGCTGAGTGCCCGCGAGTGACAAAAATCTCCCATCTCTGATGCTGATTGAAGCCCTGAACTCCTAAACCCTAAGCTGAGCCCGGGCCCGCAAGTTTGAAATGTAGACCCTGGAATTTAAGGTTTGGGGTTTCTAGGGATTAGGTTAGGGTTTCGGGTCTGGGGGATTTGTCACGCCAAGTACGAAGCAAATGCTTGCAGCGCTCAGCCCCTAAACCCTAAATTCCCAAAACCCTAAATTCCTAAAATCCCTTACCCTAAACCCCCAATACCCTAAATTCCTAAAATCCCTTACCCTAAACCTCAAAACCCTAAAGTCCTAAAATCCCTTACCCTAAACCCCCAAAACCCTAACCTCCTAAAATCCCTTACCCTAGACTTTGGAGGCCCAATGTCAAAAACCGATCTGAAGCAAGTAGCCAGCCTTTCCAGTCCCTCACGGAATTCAGAACCTCCACATGTATAAAGGCTTCCGGTCCAATCCAATTCTGGATGTTGAGGTCATGCAGAATCCGTAGGAGTTTCCTGAGACGAAGTTGTTGGGTACAGGATGGGCGCAAGGTCTCTGAAAGACAGATAGTGCCAGCTAATTAGTGGGGTGACAGGGTGCTCTCGTACATCTTCAGGATCCCACAAGTCCGTGACATAGCGCATCGCGGATGCGACAATGCCGTAGATGGCATCTTGGTTTTCAATAACTACTGCTACCAGTACATGGAACAAACTGACATGAGCTGAGGCTCCTAATCTATTGTGGGTGTGCCCCACCCGGGCGTTGATCATGCCAGCCACCTGGAAGGAGCAAGAAGCGACGAGGTAGCCGAGATAACCAAGCACGCAGGCATTTTTATTCTCTCGAGTCGTATTATCAACCTGAGCATCGCTAGCATACACATGACATGATCAACTCTCCCAATAAACCCAGTGGCCCAAATCAGTATCTCTCGCGGCATATCTATGCCACGTTCGGCACAAATCTGCACACAGCGCTCCAAACCTTGCGCCAAAACCTTGGCTCATTTTCATCTGTCATGTTAGCACAACAACTGAACAGATCATGCAGCGCAAGCAGCCTCAACTGTCATGCTGGAGTCATGCGCAAGATGTACATCTCCGATGAACATCATCAGCCCAACGCTTTGAAGCCAAAGGCCTTGAACCTTCAGGCGTGGCCTGGCAGGATTTCAGCCAACTGATGCGGAGATAACAACCCTACTCCCCTCACAGCCTGACTATACCAGAGGCATGCTTGCCAGGACGGTCTGTCCCCCAGCGTGGCAATGCCCACTTAGCCTGATCCATCCCGTCAGTCTGGACAAACAAGATGGGACGTCCACCTGTTTCAAGGTTCTCGGATTCCAGAAGCTCCTGTAGAGAACGCTCTCGTTGAATGTCCTCCATGTGCTGCTTGAACTGGTGAATGAATTCCATCTTCTTCTCGAGTTCCTGGGCAGGCCACTGGCACAAACACTGAAAACTGGTAGCTTGCAACCAAGTCAAAGTTGAGCAAACTGAAATTTGAGCAAGGTTCATGAGCATGCCGCATGCCCTGCTTGAGTTCATGGCACCTGTCGCACTTCGCGAAATTGGAATGGCTCCGGAAAGGTAGACAATTCGCCCACTTTTTTTGATATCGTTCCAAGAACTGGCTGTACCTTAGCTTGCCAAACTGAAAGTCTCCAAAAGGAATACTCTATCTGTCCCAGGCACGAAGCGGCCTTGTCCTCACCCAAAGTAATCTTGTAATGGCGGTAAAGATCCATCACATTGCCTGGCGGTAGCCATCGTCGAGGCAATTTCTCAATCGCCTGGCCAAAGGTTGTCCCAATGTGCCTGGTCGGGTGAGATTTGCAGGCAGTACCCAAAATGTCTTCAAGCTCCACTTATTAAGGGTCAAGGTACTTGCTCCAAAGTTGATGATCCATCTCCACTTCTTGAGCAAGACTCAAATCATTCTGAAGCTCTTCCGCAGGCAAGAGGAGCAGACCATCATTGAAAGCTTCTGCATCCGAATCACTCTCTAATTCGAGATCTGAAGCATTGAGACCGGCTGGCCCAAGACAACACACCATTTGCAATTGACCTCTGCAAGATTTCGGTTTCCGGCGATCTTGATTCGGGCGAAGAAACCTGAGGAAACATGATGATATTTCAGGGTTTCAAAGGCTTACAACACCAGAGGAAATATGACCAACTAGCAACATGCATCTCAGAAACTCAGTGCGCAAAGTCTCTGCGATAGAGCCATGAAGATCGAACAAAAACTTGTCCACAGTTGCAGACTTTGGGCACAAACGAACCCCACCGCCAGTTTGCGAAAGCCTCATGTCCAAAGAGCCGTTCATAGCTCGAGCAAGGCGTTTTTGTCCAACGCCGAGTACAATTGCTGCACATGTGCGTCCCACTTCTACACCCATCATTTCGTAAGTCATTCGTGTCCTGCGCTTCTTGTTCTCCCCGTCATCACAATTCAGCTGCCGCAACTGAGCATGAACAGGGAATTTGGACGCAAACTAGGGCCCCCATCATGAATGAACCGCTTCATTCATAGAGGATTCCTTGGAACATGTCTAGGCACAAACTCGTCTTGATCGAACTTCTCCAAACTGTAGAACCCCCGCACAAAATCTTGCACAGCATCGAAATGCGGGCGCAACCTTGTAAAGCAGGATTTCCTGGTGCATCGACATGTACCATCCCCATGAAGCAAATCATGCAGTCTGCTTGGACGCAGGGCTTTGTGTCGACACCTTAATGCACAGCCCAACAGCAATCAACAACTACAAATCTGAAATATGAACATGTAGTTTTGGAATGCAATCCAGGTAACGAACGCTTCTTCAGATTCGCAGCAGCAGCAGCAGCAAGTGCATGTCGTTTCCGACAATCATAATGGGGCCGGGGGGTCTTTGCCGAGGAAACCTTCTTGTTGGGCTTCCGGGCCCTCCTAAGTCTCTGGTGTGCCACGTGGGAATTTTTAGCGCAAGACATGCGAGCAAGTGCTGCCCAAGAGTCACAGAATCACTTACGCGCCGCAAAGCTTCAAGTGAGAAACCCACCTTGCGTTTGGGAGGATCCTTGCTTCCAGAAGCTGGACTCTTGCCCAGGCCAAGATTGGCAAGAAATTTTTGTCTCACAGGATCTCCACATGATGCCTCCTTGCTCTGCAGTCTCACGGGTCCATGATTTTGCAGAAATCTGGCCCGTTGCTCAATTCCACCAGAAGCAGCAGACACGGGTTGTAAAGCTGCTCGAACTGCATTGGACAGATCCATGATGATGGCAGAACCATCTTCAGAAATATATTCAACTGGGAACCCTCTTACAACAATGTTATTGGCTTGCCCTGCCCACTCATATCCACAAATTTGAAGATGTCACAAGGATGAAAAATACTCTTTGGATTTGTTGCATTCATCCTTGGGCCCCTGTGTCTGCGTACTTGGCATGCAATTTCTTCATAAGACAACAAAAACCTTTCAACCATGCAACTTGCAACTTATACAATACAATTAGAAATTTCAACCCTCTCGTAGCAGCTACATAAAAATCCCTCCCATTTCGAAAGCTGACGACATGACAGGCGCCAGCCTTTTTGCTGTGTCACAAACCAATCACAATCATTGACCTCCAATCTCGAAAGCTGACGACATGACAAGAGCAAGCCTTTTTGATGTGTCACAGACCAACCACAATGATTTGCCCTCCAATATCGAAAGCTGACGACATGACAAGAGCAAGCCTTTTTGCTGTGTCACAGACCAACCACAATCATTTGACCTCCAATATCGAAAGCTGACGACGTGACAAGAGCAAGCCTTTTTTGCTGTGTCACAGACCAACCACGCTCATTTGGCCTCCAATATCGAAAGCTGACGACATGACAAGAGCAAGCCTTTTTTTGCTGTGTCACAGACCAACCACACTCATTTGGCCTCCAATATCGAAAGCTGACGACATGACGAGAGTAAGCCTTTTTGCTGTGTCACAGACCAACCAACATCATTGGTCGCTGGAGCTGAAGCGGGTTTTTGATCCAAAATCTAAAGGGTCAGTTGCAATCCACAAAGGGTTAGATGCAACCAATTGGACTTCCAGCTGGGGAATATACTTCAGAGTATTGGCGGGCTCAGTTACAGAAGGAGAACATTAAATCAAAGGTGAGCGCAGCTGAGTCGCACTGGCAACTTGGTCGTGTAGAATCCCACGGCAAAATCCTCAAAGAGATTCTGAGCCGCATGGATTCGGAGCATGAAATCGGGGATGAGCAAGAGTTTAGGCTGTGTTTGCGTTAGGCCGTATGGGCCAAAAATAGCCTAAGCCGGGCGCGGGGATATACCCGCGAGCAAGCGGTCTTTGGGAAAATGTCTAGGCTCCCTGGATCCATCACCTCAGACGAGGATGCCACTGCCCACCCACTCGCCACAAGCGAGTGTCCGGAGGGCCTTGCTTTTCGCAGAAGCCTCCAGAGGAGGGAACAGGCTAGGAGTGCATTTGTGAAACCCGATAACGACAACTCTTACCGAAGAGCACTGCTAAGGCGGTCACGACCCGTTTGCCAGGGATTTGAAGCCGGCGATTGGAGTTTATATTGGCGAGTTCAAAAGGGAGGCGGTAGCAGAGGCAGAGGACGGTGGCATGGGCCGGGACAGGTCATATGCAGTGAGGGTCGTAAGGTGGTATGGATAGTCATTGGGGTCAGCTAATCCATGCTTCGCCCGAACAAATAAGATCAGCCTCCATGAGAGAACGGCATACCATTGCCAGTCAGCATCCCACTGCGGGAAGCCTCCGAGAGTCCGGGTCTAATGGTTCATATCCTGGGATAAGAAATGTGGTCGATTTACTGGGTAATGGGGGTTTTCCTTTGCAGGAAGAGGTCGATCGAGAAGGGGATGTTTCCATGGGACCCGTCACAGGCCCGGCAGGGCCAGCTCTTGGAGAAGTTCACGTTCCGGGTCCGCCCCCAGATCCTGATGTTCTTGAGTATAGTCCAGACGCTTTGGGTAATTCTGGTGAAGATGGGGCACAACCGGAACTGGCAGCTCCGGATGTTCTCATGGAAGGCGCTGGGCGCCTCGAAGTGCATGAAACACCGGTCCCTGAGGAAGGGGATGATGATCTCCTTTTTGGAGACACTGAATGTTTTCTTGCTTTTCCAGACAAAGGACAGGTCTGGGAAATGACTTTGCACGAGACCCAGGTTGACGCAGCCAACCTTCCGTCTGCTCAGCAAGCACTTGAGTATGTCATGTTAGCTACCCCTGAAAGGAAGAAGCGGGTAGAAGTTAAGATGAGGCACCTGTCAAGTGATGAGCAGGAGCAGTTCGTGAAAGCTAAGGGCAAAGAAGTTGGAGCTTGGCTAAGTCACCAGACTGTGCGTCGTGTAGCGGCAGGAACTTTAGCAGATGAGCAACTCCTCCGTTGTCGGTGGATTCTCACATGGAAGGCCCCAGAACAGACCGGGGGGCCACGCCGGGCTAAGGCAAGGTTGGTGGTGTTGGGGTTCGAAGATCCTGGTTTAGGGGAGATACCTAATGATGCGCCGACCCTGGGGAAAGATGCTCGTCAGCTTATCCTCCGAAAGGTAGCGGCTAATAAGTGGAAGCTGGTTAACTTTGATATTTCCACAGCTTTTCTCCAAGGACAAGATGATGGCCGCATCCGTGGCATACACCCGCCAACCATCTTGAAGTAGGAATCCCCACCCCCTAGGCCATCATCCACATGAATACCTAAAACCAACCTCCTCCCTGGCTCCGGATCCAAAACCCGCAAAACTGGCTTCGTTGCTGTTGGCGGCAGCGGATAGCCCTTAAATCGGGCAACGCC
>CAJNIZ010046807.1:24644-38777 GCA_905231905.1 Symbiodinium pilosum | reverse complement strand
CCCGAACCGTCCGTGTAAACATCTATGACCGATCCGTCTGTGGCATTGCTCTGAGGAGTAGCCGGTCTAGCATGGAATTTCCTGAACTCTTTTGCATAAGCGGAATTCTTGGTGTACGTTCTGTGCGGAGCCTTAGGGGGGATAGGAATCTTCGAGCCCAGCCTTACTTGAATTTCTACCTTCAACAAAGGATTTAAGGTTTAGGGTTTAGGGTTTAGGCTTTTGTTGTGGGACCTCTTCTCCAAGGGTTTAGGGTTTCAAGTTGAGGGTTTAAGGTTCAGGGTTTAGGTTTTAGGGCACCAAACAGTCATTGTCCCCCAACTGCCTTCCGCCTGTACTACCTCGCCCTCTTGCTGGATCATGACCTGATTATATAGGGATACATGGACTAATCAGGGTTATAGAGGGGTCTAATACAGTAATCAAGGCTGACTAAGGGAGAACCTTGCCATGGGTATGAAACGAGGATAGCCCCTATGTGACCCCAGGTTAAAGGGACCGCACTCGTTTGAGGGCTCTTTCGGCAGGTTCCATGTTAGTTGGGCAAAGCAGATGAGTTGGGGCCCATTGAAGGCTTAGGCGTGCGGCTTCAGGAATTAGAGTTGTTTGAGGGTCCAGGGCTCAATGATTCCTAAATCCCGGTCTGCTCGGGTACCCTACTTGGAGAGCTCCGCATGTTAAGGATCCTGTTTTTGAGAAGCAAGCACGCCGGATCACAATGATCACGAGATCGATTGCGATTTCAATTCCTCTGTGACACCCGATTTTACATGCTTGCCGATGGAAACCTCTTGCCACGACTTGTACCTGTACAATCCTCCAGTAATATCCTGCGAGCAACAGCCCTTGGGACCCTGTGGGCTTGCGCGATTTGAATTCCAGCCCGGTCTCGGGTGAACCCGGGATATTCCGCCCAGCATGGCATTCTTGCACCTAACTACCACGCCAGAAACACGCAAAGTGCAGGAAAAACCTGGAAAAACTCGTTTCGGGCCCTGAAGCGGCTCGGCGGACCCTGCTGACTAGCATAAGGACGTGCAAAACGCGAACGTCCATCGAGCCCACTTCCACGTTTTCAGGCAGTCTATGCACCAAGGTCTGTCAACCTGGCTCTTCACTTTCAGATAAGAGAGCCTCAGCTGCAAGAAGCAAGTTCATAGCTTGTTGCTGGAATAATTAAAAACCAAATGGAAAGGCAAATGAAAAGGACGCTGGGGGATTGCAGGGACATACAACGCTCAGGGTTCAGTGTTTACTTGCTTGCTGCTAGCAGGAATGAAGGAATGAAAAATAAATGGAAACTACTGCAAATAAAGGTTCAGATGGGGACCCGCTCAGGAATTTCCTACTAGCAACTAACAACCAGCAAGCTTCCAATCAGGATTCCAAAAGGATGAAGACTCACGGGTTTTGGGCTTGAGAGATTACGTTTTGTATGGCTTCCAGCTCCCTGTACTATGACCCTAGACCCGTCGGCACCTCCAGGCATTTCTGAATGTTGGTTTGAGAGGGCATCTGCTCGCGTCCTCGCAAGAACCGAAGACTTCAAGTATGGGAAGTCGCTTTCAGTGGCCCAGCCAGCGAAATCGTATCATCCAGAATTGCTCACTACCTCCAACTCAGGATCCGAGTTCTTGGCAGGGGTCTGGATTCTACTTACTGGTTCTTCGGAGCGAATAAGGGAAATAGCATATACGGATATATATGGGCTTTACATGGGGATTATATTCCCAATATATTTCCCTACTGAGAACCAGTACGTCTAATTGCTTCTACATCTTGACAGTGCATCGCCACAATAGCAAAATCACCCAGGGTTAGGATGGAAGAGCTGGGCCATAAGCCCACCAGCCCATTTGACAGGCAAAAGCCGGATGACTCCTTTCCGAACTGATTAAGATGGGTTATTTGGATGGGCATTTCCTCCGGCCCGTCCAATTCCCCCAGGCCAAAGCGCTTTAGGCAGGGTTTCGGGTTAGGGGTTTAGGGTTTGGGGTTTAGGGATCTAGGGTTTAGGGGTTTAAGGTTTAGGGTTTAGCCTTTAGTAACCAATCGATAACCCAACCCCAACCCCCAAAAAAATAGTGCCCCCAAATCCGAGTCTCCTGAAGCCCATAACCCTCACCAGTTGTCCCCAAACCAGTGAACACCCAAAACCCTCCAAACCCTAAACCCCAAACCCTAAACCCTCCAAATTTTGAGAAGCGGCCTTGATGTTCTCGCCTTTGTGGACCAGGTGACTTCAACCTGGAACAAGGCTCAGAGTTTCGGATTTTGGTGGGTTTAGGGTTTAGGGTTTAGGGTTTAGGGTCTAAGGCTTTGGTTTGGGGATCTAGGGGCTTAGGGCGACGTGCTGTGGGTGTGGGTGTTAGGGTCTGGGATTTCCGTGTTTTTTTTTGGGGTGGTTTCAGGGCCTGGGGCCTAGGACCTAGGCGTCCTCCAACGCGTACCTGAGAGGAAGCAGAGTAAGGACCCACAAACCCCTTAGTTCGCCAGCAATATGACCTTTTGGAGCGCCTCTACGGAGGCCTCCCAAACAAGTATGGTTTTTAAGGGCACTCTCTCTCGCAGTCCAGGTATGTCTATTCAAGCGACCACGGACTACGGCTGAACGGACTGAGCTTTCACAAGCTGAGCATGAGCGACGCCAAGACTTTAAGCTCAACGCAACGAAAGCACGCAATGGTTCAGGGTCGCCACCCTGCTTTTGAAGCCTCGTCTCCGCAAAGAACATGACACCAGAACTGCAGCAGGGGACTCGTTTCTCAGAGCCCGAAGTCTTTAACCCTATATGGGTTGTTCTCAAGATGGGCTCCTTGTGGTTCTAGATTTTATTACGGCACCTTATATTAGGGGTACCAAAATGGGACCCTAATTTTGGGGAACTAGCCTAAACCCCAAACCCCAAACTCGAAAAAGTAGCTTCCATTGTTCCATTATTCCTAAATAACCTCAATATAGACCACTACATACCCCTAATTTTGGGGAACTACATATACTCCCTACACCTGAGGCTCAAAACCAGAAGGCCGCTATTCCTGCAGCCGTCTAACCTGACACAACACCCCTCCAGACCTGCCTTCCCCAATAAGGGATTTGGTAACTTAGGGTTTAGGGTTTAAGGTTTAGGGCTTAGGGTTTAGGGTCCCCCAAAATTAGGACCCTATAACCAGCATTTGATAATCATGGCGTCCTTATTTTGGGGGGTTGGGTTACCGAAATCCTTATGATCCCCATCCTTCGCACAACAGCTTTTAAGAATGACATTGGCATTTCCACAAGGGGTACCCCTGAGCAGACCCCAAATACTATTATCCATATTACGGGGGTCCCGCACAAAAGGGCCTCTAATTCTTGGAATACAACACCACACATATCACAAGCTTCACTCTTTCCCTTCACAAACTTCAGCATTCAAACCTCAGGCCCCCACAGACTGACACGGTAAGGAATCATAGTTCGTAGGTGGAACCCCCACCCAGTAAAAGTGAATATAAGGGATAATAGTGATTGTTTTTCTTGGTATTATACCAAAATTACAGGGTGGGGATCCACCTAACATAGTTCCCACAAAATCAGAAACCGCTGGCAGGACCGTCTATTGATGCCCACTAAGAATCTCTAGAGCTTAACCCTAAACCCTTCATCTGCCCAGGCACCTTGTAAAGAACCTCAGAAGGCTTCCGGCTGTTGCGGAGACCGGGGTGGGGCCCAAGTAACGTCCAACACGTGGCTGCACCTTCTCAGGAAGGAGGTGGCTTTGAGTGCCAGGCTGCGCGTCTAAGTTAGGTGACCCCCCCCCTACCCTGCGGTCACTACAAGTCTATGGGGTCCCTATTATGTCTCACCTCAGATGATCAAGCAGTACCATGAAAATGTTCAAATGCAGCCCACAGGCTTTTGGAAGAGGGAGTGGCAGGATCTTGCTGACAGTTGGATGTTTGGAGATAGTAAAGTGTATCTACAAGTAAATCCTAAATTGTGGGATATGGTTTGGCACTGAAGGCTGCGGCTCAGGTTTTCAAAATGCGGTGCTGCTCTGCAATCCTGACTGGGAGCCCGAGCAATCCCTCACCATCCCCCAATAAACCAAATCATATCCCAAGAACGCCTGAGAATACACCTGTTATGACCCAGTCCCTGCTTCGGAGAAATTGACGTTGGTGGCTTGGTAATAAACTATATAGTAGTTTCCATTTTCTTTTCCATCATCCCAATATAACCCAATATTACCCTAATACTACTCCAATGGGTACCTATATCTCTAAACCCATTATTTGTTTGTGTTCGTCTTGAGAAAAACTCCAAGGAAACCGTTCATCCTTACCTGAAGCATCCGATGCCCAAAACGTGAACATGAAAGCAGCGTGCCTTTGCACCGGGCTCGAATACGAATACCTTTGCATCAAAGTCATGCAGGGAGTATATAGGGTTTAGGGTTTAGGGTTGAGCTATAGTCTGAACTCCTAGTATGCCCCCCTTAATAACCCCAATACTACTCCCTTATATAATCCTCTATATATTCCCGTTTGAAGAATTTAGACCCTGAACCCTTTCACCTAAACGCAAAACCCCTAAACCCTAGACCCTATGTATAATTATCCCCCCCTTTTTAAAGGAGTTTAGACTGTGGCTCGTGTAGCCGGTCTCTAGTTGCGAGATATACCTCCATCTGGTCATGACATTGTGGGCCTGGGACGTGGTAGTAACTTCATGACATGGGATTCAAGGCTTACGGAAGGTTCAGGATAAATCTCAGTGTAGCGCGCCTCTAGCAGATGGGACTGCTGAATGAGGATACAGTTTCAGATTCCGGTGATGCACGGGAATATGAGGCTACCTAAAGGGGATTTTGTCGGGATTGATTTAAGACGCTCCCTAAACCCTAAACCCTAAACCCCCAAGGTTATGAACCCATCCATTGCTCCGCTTGCTTGCGCATCATGCGCTCGAACCCAAACTGAGCAACTGCATGCCTAACCCGAAAGTTGATATGGTAGTTTCCCAAAATTAGGGAACCCCAATATAGACCCCAATATACTATAGTCCTTATTATAGGGATCCCCAGAATGGTACCCCTAATTTTGGGAAACCCCCATATGACAAACCTCTCCTTCCAGAAGCCCTTGACCAAAGAAATACTTTCAGGCAGGACATCGTAACTTTTGGCAAGCAACCCGAACACCAGTATCGTTGAAGTCTTGTCAGATGCGTGCTCTTTTTACGGAAGCTCCTTCCAAAAAACGAGGCGCCACAACCTAACCCCAAAAAGTTCAGTTGAAACAGTCGACAAATAAGCTTGTAAAATCCCGAGATCAAAAACACAATGCAAAAAACATATATGCGTATGCGCGTGAGATTAGGCATATGCGAGCATACATAAACATGGCCACCTACCGATCACGTGAACAATGCACACCCAAAGGAATCTCTCCGAGATGCGGGTCAAACTCACAAATCTCAGCTGGTCCCCAGGAGACTGCCTGTGTCGCAGGTTGATGTATTTTGAACTTTGGATAATTCCGGTTGAGGGTCGTGAGTTGCAGGCTTGGGGTTTAGGGTGTGTGGGGTTTGCGGCCTATAACATCAGCATTTAGATTTATGTTAAGTGCAAGGGCGCCTGGATTTTGCTCTGCAATTGAGGGCTCTTGAGCTGCAATTGTTGAAGTTTGTTTGTCACAGGAAAACATAAACCATTGAGAAGCACATGAGGTGCTCTGCTAAGTTAAATCAACCCTACAGAACACACAATCCGATATGGTAGTTTCCCAAAATAAGGGGACCCCAATATAGACCCCAAAATACTATAGTCCTTATGATAGGGACCCCTAAAAAGGGTACCCCTAAAATAGGGAAACCTCCATATGATCCACTTCCTAAGAAACGCCCATTCAGAGTTCAGGGCTGGGATGCCTCCCGCTGTTTTTGGCTCGGGTTGTGAAACTTTCTGTGGTACAGGGTGCGCGGTACATGTTTTATTGGTAAGGGCGTATAGTGAAAACTCGAAAGTTTAGGGTGGACAGCATTTGGGGTCAGGGGTGTGCAAGCTGCAGCATTTTGGGTGCAAGGTATACAGGTTTAGGGTTTAAGGTTTGTAGCTCAAAGACTTGCAGAAGCGCCGATGAAGACCTTCAAACGACCCCACAACCCTGCCTCGAGCCCTTACAGTGCCCCTTAAGTAAAAAGAGTATAGGGTATATGGGGATTTCATTATAGTATATACCCAAAGCCATATTCTGTCTACTTAAGGGGCGTGTTCTACTTACCTCTTCTAGACCCAACACACCCCGGACCCTTCCCCAACCTAACATGTCGCACCAAAAAAGAGAATAAAGATCTGAGATTCCTCGTAAAAGGCCTCCTTGACAGGGCGTGTTCTACTTATCACCCTTCCCCAACCTAGCATGTGGCACTAAAAGAGCCACACAAAAACCAACCCGAAATAGGCGGCCTATACAGGATTCTCAGATGTGTTCGTGCAACTCTTCGTTAACTGTGTTGCTGTCTGTCAAGGACCCTGGGTTAAGTTACCATAATAGGTTAGCATGGTTGATACTACGGCTATGCTAGAATGGCAATTTATTAAATCCCTTCGAAGCAACCCAGCTAGAATCTTCTGCCGCAAGCCAGAACGCTGCGCGCCTTGCGAGGCCCAGACTTGTGCGCCGGCCGCTTTTTTACCACCCTCGGCGACCAGTAATCTGGAACAAAGTGAAACTGGACTACCACAACATGGAAACATAGTATTTACGATATACCCATGTTCCTCGACAGCAGACCAGGTCATGTTGAAATATCTTTGCAGTTCGTCAAAAATGTGTGAGCATAATGACTCTTCGATGTAGAACGTAGAACGCCGGGTTCTTGCTCTCTGACAGGTTTCCTGCTGTCAGGGGTTTGGACTACTAATCCAGGATAATTTGAAGCGGGTTACATTGCCTTTCCCTTGGAAGGATATAACAAGACTGCTACAGGATGCAAACCCTGACCGCCATACCACACCTCGCAAGAACTGCCCCGACCCGCGCCCTTTTTGACATCACGGCCAAGCCGGATCTGTCAAGCTGTCTTTGTGTCAAGCTCGGGCTGGCGCGGCTGTACCTGGGTTCTGCGTAGGAATGGAAGCTTAGGATGGCTTAAGATTTTGAATTATTAGGCTGCTTTGGGAGTGGGCACTTTGGCATGCAAAGCTCTAAGGCCTGGGTACAGGTAGGGGTGCGTAAGCCCAGTTTCAGGTTTCTGGACAGAGCTCCTAAAGCTCAGGGTTTGATGCCGCGAAGCACGGTTTCTAGAACCTAGGATTCATGCTGGGAGTCTGCGGTTCATCAACTTGAGGAGGCGGAGATACAGCTTTGGGCGACTCGCGCTAAAGTCTCACATGTCAACGATGGAATTTCTTGAAGGCTCGAGCGCGCTGACAGCGCACAAGCGACAAAGCCCCAGCACATAACAGCAGCAATTCTTTCTTTGCATCCGTGGCCTCCTCTCGATTTGATGTCTTATTGTGATGCAGAACGAAAACTCCCTCTTCCCGGCCTTTTTTCAAAGGAATCCCAACGGAAGGGTAACATTCTGATGAGCTTCAGCATATTCAACACCGTTTCCGCAAACATCAAAAAAAAAAGGCTTGTCAAAAGTCCAGGTCCCCTTCTGGGGCCCCAAATGCCTGGTACCTTATGCAAAGCAGCCTCAAAAGTGATTTCGCAAAGCAGGCCAGTTTTCATCTCAACATATGTCACCATCCCGAGCTCTAAGGAAAGTAGTAGCTTTTGAAACTTCCGAGTCTACTGATGTAGAACAGGGTCTCCCAAAACCACAGCCAAAGAAAAGGATCCCCGAAGCACAACACCACATCTACAAGTCTCAAAGGTTTGTTTGAATTGCAGTTTCTAAGCCGGCCCCGGCGCGAAACCCTGCATGTGTGCCTCCCACAAATGCCGCACAATGCGCCTCATGCATAACAAGCACGGAAACAATGCAATCCATGGGGCGTCGTGTGGGAATTACATGGGCACACATCATGCAACGAAAGCCTCCCATCTACCCCACACACTTACTGTGTGCGTATGGGCTAATGGAGGAAACCTAGCACCACCTGAAAGCCCTAGCCGACTGAAATTCTTGAGGCAAAGGTACTGAAGGCAGTGCAAGATTTCTCCCATGAACAGCATCATTAAGACTCCTGAACAGAAACCCCCACAGGTGCATTCCCTCATCTACTGAACATTGGGAAGTTGTCCTGCCCAGCAGCTGAGGTCTCTCAAGCGTTGGAGAAGCACTTCGGCATTGACGGTGCCTCGGGCTGAACTCACGCTTTTGACCACGCGTATACCAAAAAAAAGCAAGGATTTGTGCGATCGCTCTGTTTGGAACTGGATTACGGATGGGCGGATCATTTGTTGGCCACCCGCAATCAGCAGGTACTTGCACGGCTACCCATGACGCTCCAAGTAGAATCTAGAAATCAAGTCGAAGATATGTTTCCCTAAACCTTATCCTCCCAGCAGCACATTACGGATTATCGCGCCTTGGGCGAAAACGTTGCTTCTTGGCATGTTCCTTCAGACTCGCCCATGGAGTGCCAGCTGCGTGCCACATCCTAGAGCCTCTCGAGAAACTGAAGTGACCCAATGTCACCGGGACAGCGCGCGGTCCACAACCTCTCTCATACCTCCGGCCTCTTGTTTCTCACAACGAAGCTGCGCCGCAAGGTTTGGGTTCCTGTGCACTCTTGGGATGGTAGCCTGCATGGTGAGGCAGAAACTAGCGTTTCACCAGGCACATCGAATCAAAAGGCATGTTCCTCAGTTTCTTCTTCACTTCTCTTTCTATTCTCTGCACTCCTTTGAGGGTAAAGAGGTTCAAGAATGTATTGTTCGTGTATTAGGCACTGCTTGATAACTGAAACGCCTGACAGAGGCGAGCACAGGCTCTAGTACGCGGTCATAAACTGATTCCGACTGTTCGGCGATCCTTCGCCTGAAGCCCTTCAGACCTGCAACTGGCCCGTGGCTGGTCTTGTACGCTGAGAAAAATCCGTGCACCTTTTCCACGGCCTGTATCATTGCGTTGAAAACGTCATGGGTAGTACGGTAAGGCCGCTTCAACTTCGTGGCGAGCCCCTTGTCCTCTCCTTGACATCTACGTCTATCCAAATGGCCCCAAACAAGCGGTGCTGTGGGATTTTCCAAACAGTCTGGGCAGGATAATCCCCCTTGAACCCATGCGCCAACAGGGAAGAAGGGTTTAGGGTTCAGGGTTCAGGGTTTAGGGATGGAGGGGCAGCAGGAGAGGGAAGACTTGCTCAAGAAGCCGCTGTGATCAGCCCTTTAGGACATTGTACGCTGTAAGACTACTCTTGTCAAGTGAGCCATTGCCCAAACTCCTAGTATCCCCCCTATGATAGTCCCAGTATAACCCTCTATATAACCCCCCTCTAAAGAGTTTGGACTATGGCTCAAGTCAAGGTAGCCCTCCAGTCCCTCCCTGCCTTCAGCCTATCCCTCTGCCTTGATATTGGACATCACAGGTCTACACCTCTACTGAAGACACGTACTACTGTACCCCAAAAAAATCTCATCCCATAACTGGGCCCAGTTCGAAAAGGATACACCAAAGGTGCCACAAGTTTCAGCCTTATGAACTTTAGGGTTCCCTAAACCCTAAACCCTGAACTGGGTTTCGGGTTCTAACTCATGGTAAGTAGGCCACGGAGGAATTCATCCTTGTAGCCGTCCCTACTAAAGCCTATAACACAATCCCTCATTCCTCACGAATCCTAAAACCCTCAACCCTGAAGCCTAAAGCCTCAAACAAAAATAAAATTCGAAAGACAAAGAACAAGCATAGAATAGCCTTCCATTCCTTCATTGCCCACTAAGCTGTAAGACAATATGCATGGTCCTTCCATTCCTTCATGCCTCTATTGTGGTCTCATAGCAACACAACCACAACCCTAAATCCTGAACCCCAACTAAACCTCAGTCCTGCAATAGCTTCTATGCTCTCTTTTAGCCCCTCATTCCCCACAACATAGCTCCTACATTACTCCTACATTATACAACCCTTGCCTACATGCGCCCTCACCCTAGAGCATCTTGTGGTCCATACATCATGAAGCCCTATTTCTACAGGAATCTGCATGACCAAATGAAGGGGCCAACAACCGTAAACCCTGCATATTCCCCGTATAACCCGTACAAAAGCCAACTCCTAAACCCTAACCTAAATCCTAAGTCCTATCAGTATGCACCCCAATATTCAGCCCTGTACTACCTTAGTTGTGTGATATTTACGGACCAGTAGAACTTGCATCCATATCCTCATCACCTCTTCCTAATCCGTATATTCCCCCATGTGGCTCCATATGGCCGTAGGCCCTACACGACCCAAACCCTAAACCGTAAAACCCTAAACCCTAAAACCCTAAAACCCTAAACGCTAAAACCCTAAATCCTATCCCTGTATTTCCTACATTAACTCTGTTTAAACTTAGGGCCCACAGTCAACTTTTCCAAAGCAAAGGCGCCGAGCATGAGCTCCCCTACCCGAGGCATCTGCCCCCGCCGCATCAGCTCGGCGCCTCGGTGATGAGTGAAAACTTGAGGGCTTAATATTGGGGTTATATTGGGGAATAATGGAAAAGAAAATGGAAACTACTACATTATAATGGGGTTAAATATTGGGGTTATATTGGGAATAATGGAAAAGAAAATGGAAACTATAGGGATTATGGTTATACAGGGTTATATTGGGATAATGGAAAAGAAAATGGAAACTACTATTACTATAATAGGTTATACAGGGTTTTATTGGGGTTATATAGGGGATAATGGAAAAGAAAATGGAAACTACTACATTATAATGGGGATTATATTGGGGGTTATATAGGGAATGGTAAACTCAATATTGGGGTTATATTGGGAATAATGGAAAAGAAAATGGAAACTACTATAATAGGTTATACAGGGTTATATTGGGGTTATATTACTATAATAGGTTATACAGGGTTATATGGGGGTTATATTGGGAATAATGGAAAAGAAAATGGAAACTACTACATGATAATGGGGATTATATTGGGGTTATATAGGGAATGGTAAACTCAATATTGGGGTTATATTGGGATAATGGAAAAGAAAATGGAAACTACTATAATAGGTTATACAGGGTTTCATTGGGGCTATATTGGGATAGTGGAAAAGAAAATGGGATTTAGACACGCGCATCGCACAAGCAGGCACGGCAAAATCTGTCCTGTCCGGGCTAAACTACTACACTGACCGACCAACTACACTACGACGCCACCAGCTGCACTTAGTCCATCTCTCAGACGACACAAGACAGGGACTTCACACACAGTTGCACAGCTTTAGTAGGCACCACCAGCCAGGAACTGCCAGTTTAGGGATTTAGGGTTTAGGGTTTTATGGTGCGAGGTTTTGGGATTGTGGCTTAGGGCTTTGGGGCTCAAGGTTTGAGGTTTAGGGCTGAAGGTTTAGGATTCAAGGCTTGAATTCTAAGGTTAAACCCTAAACCCTAAACCCTAAACCCTGTTACGCGGTTCATGTCCAGAGGGTTAAAGGTTTCAGGTCTGGGGTTCAGAGTTCAGGCGCAGGAGCCTATGAAAGAGGGTCCCCAACCAGTGAGCCTTATAGGGATCTAGGGAATCTAGGGTTTAGAGTTTAGGGTTTGGGATTTTTCACTCAAGGATTCAAGGTATCAAGGGGTTCCTGGGCTGTACCCCTAAGGTCATATCCCTGAAAGGTTTCCCCACTATAGCCTTAATGTCGCCCTTATATAGGCCAGTGTAGTCCTCTAGAGTCCCTTAAAAGGATCCCAACACCCAGCGGTACAACCCTGAAAGTTGAAGGCCTAAGCCCAAAGGTTGGGAGTCTTCAAGGTTAAGGCTGTGGGTTGGGAGCTAAAACCTAAGGGTTTAGGGTTTAGGGTTTAGGGGTTGGGAGCTAAAACCTACTGCGTAACCATGTTTTGGTTCTTCTTGAAGATTGAACTTGATTTTGGGCTGCAGGTCTAAGCTCAAGGTGTACCCTCTCGTAGACCATCATGGGATACCACACTACTGCCGCCTAAAAGGGGGACTACATGGGTTCCCATGTCTGTTTGGGGCAGGGAAGGTACCGGGTTGAAGGCTTAGGCTTTGGGTCAAAGACTTCAGGCAGAGAGAATTAGGACTTGCCGTAAGGGAAACTTTGTGATTCGAGCATGAAGGAACTTTGGCGCTAAAACAGGTCGGCCTGAGGTCTGAGGATTTAAGTCTATAATCCAGGGTAACCCTCAACCCAAAACCCTCAATCCTAATGCTAGGAGTTTGCACGTGCCAACTGTTTTGAAAGGTCCCGAGTCCGGCTTCTGGGTTGCGAGGCTCAAGGCTTTGGAGCTTTGGTTTTCCAAGTTTAGGATTGACAGCTTGTACGGCCTTCAGATTCACGTTGTGGGGCCCGATGCCTCGAGCAGTGTTTTTGGACTCAATATTCCATAGTATTCTCCTAAATATGTAAGATGGTACTTACTTCTTGCCAATTAGAACTAAAATTAGAGGGGCGCACTGCCTCACTTCTATGACCATTGGCGTTACTTCGTGGTGCTTATCTACTGAAGCAGCGACGGAACAAAATACTTAAGGTGCAACCGCACTTGAACGTCGGAGCCATGCAACTCAAATGTGGCCAGTGAACTAAGCCTCGACAGGGCTTGGGGTCTGCGGGCCGCTGCACGCACTAGATAGTCGGCCCGTGTAGACCTCTTCTACATCTAAAAGGTCGTTCTCGAGCTGTAGAACCTCCTCCATCTTAGAATCGTAACCTCCTGAGACCAGCAACTGTGGGAAACAATGTATGCAGTCCTGATCTCCTGAGGCCTGGACAGGCAACAGCCACTGGGTCCTGCAGCTGGTGGGCAGCAACACATTAGCTAGAGTCTAAACTCCTTAAAGGGGGGTTATATAAGAGATTAGTATAGGGGACTTCTTTTGGGGTTACTAAGGAGGATACTAGGAGTTTAGACTATTGCTCACATGAACATCAGGTACCATCCATGATTGAACAAAGTTCTCGTCGAAGTCCTTGGGAGTGAACAGCAACAGTCTGGTTGCGCAGGAACTACGTCTGTTCTGAATGACAGAAATAAGATAGTACACTGCTTTACGCAGAAATGATGTGGAATGCCGTGCGAAAGCGCTCCTTGTTCACAGTTGCGACCGCCCGGATTTCATCATCCTCTGTGTAGTATGAGACGAACTCCATGTTGCTGACATCGCCTGTTCTCAAGCCCAATAAGCAAACGCTTCTGAAATTTGGGGCTGTGGGGAACATATACAGGGTACATACACAGCGCATGCAGAGATCTTAAAGCGAATCTCAGGACATTTGTGCTGGATGAGGGTTCCCACATTCCAAAAATGGGGCACATCAAAATGCGGCCACTGGTGCACGCGGTTACTGTAACCACATCCAGGCCTCCTTATAGCCCAACTGAAGGCACCCCTAGGCCCTAAACCCGAAACCCTTAACCCTAAACCAGGATTGGACATCCAAGTAGGGACCGCAGATCTTGAAGGCTTACAGGACCCATCTTCCCCCACACCCACTCAGGGATCTGTTGCAAATGCTTTGCTGGCGTGCGGGGAACTCCTGATATATAGAGCCAAAATGTCCGTTAAACCGAATCATTATCTGCATGTCATCTTCGTTTTGATTTGCCATTTGATTCTCCATAATTGGGATCATATATCCTGATACATCCCTATATAATCCCTATGGTTAAACCTCACTTTCCAGTTGATAATGCATTTGTATTCCGTGTGACTGCGGGTTACACGTATCCTAGTTCTTTTGCTAGGCGCAGGTTGTTCCTCCCTTTGCCCTGCAACTTCCGAAGCCTTCTATAATGACTCGGTCTAGCGCTTCGGGAGCATGGCCGACAAAGCGCAAGTTGAGGTTGCCTGAGCGCAGAATACCGGGAAGACATGGGTTGGCTTGGGACTCATAATCCCAAAACAAGCCAAGTACTTATCCATCATAGTTCATCTTAGACTGTACACTTCAACCAAACCCTTCTACCCTGAACATCTTGTACTTAGAATGAACGCCGGCCGCCCCGCCCCCCCCCCCC
>CAJNIZ010046807.1:0-16931 GCA_905231905.1 Symbiodinium pilosum | reverse complement strand
AAAAAAAAAAAAAAAAAAGGAGCTGAACATAAACACGAAAAACACGCCGATCCGGCAGGAACGCGCGCAAAATCCAAGGAAAATGGAAATATGGAATAAGTACCCAAAATGCACTACCGCTGCAGGACATGGTGTCCATGAGGGGGATGGCCCCGTTGCTGCCTCAGGAAATGCAACCAATGAAACTAACTGCACAAGCGAAATCCGGAAGTTGATTTTTTTTTCGGTGGCTAACACCTCCTTCGTGGTGGACAAACGATGCTTGATAGCAAGTAGCTTTTGAAAGCTGGGTGGATGACATCCAAGTGGGAGCCAGGTGAAAGTGTAATGACGCTCCATGCAACATGATGTTTGCAATGCTATTTTTTGATGATAATTTTTGGACCCTCCGAGCCTTGGACGCTGGGAACACGTGATGTGGGAACGCGGCCGAAAGTAACAATGAAAAATTCGGAAATGAAATCATTTACATGGCGAAACTCCATGAAAGGGATGGCCCCGCTGCTGCCTCGGGAAATGCCACCAATAGAGCTAACTGCACAAGCGAAATCCGGAGGCTGACATTTCCTTCGTGGTGGACATGTGATGCTTGATAGCAAGCAGCGGCCAACCCCGAAACCTTTGGGGCCCTGTTTTTTTTGTTTTTTTTTGTTGTCTTGTTGCCTAACTATGTTGGGCAAAGGATTATCCCCGTTTGATGGGGATACTTGACGAGGGTGGGTTTGGGATCGATATCGTGATGTGTGTGCGGTTTTGGTGCGTGGCCCAGCGACGGGGTAACCAGCCGGGCGGAATGAATAAACATCGGGCCACACGAAGGCTTGAGTAAGAAGTCCCGAGCATTCCCCACGTGTTGCGCATGTCATGGATGGTGCTCCTTACTTGCTCCGCGTGGGTGGGGCAGCAACCCTTCCGAGTGGTGCCACCTACAGGTTCAAAAGGTTGATGAAATGTGAAAGATTGGCAATTCGTGCGAAGCGTACAGGCATGCCGTCGTTTGTCTGCGCGAACACCCTCCCCACCAGATCAGTTAGATTAGCTTTGCATGGTGGTCATCAGCGTGCAATCACAAATGCCTCCTTTTTCTTGGCGGACATTCTCGTAGTCGAGCGAAACGGTCCCAACGCGGAGCCAAGTCCAAGCCACAAACTCTAGGCAGGCTTTCGCGGCTAAGGCATGTGCTGGCAAACGGCGATAAAGCAGCGGAGCATGGAAGCAAATCGCTGATGAGTGGCAAGCCCCCTTCAACGTTAGCGGTGCCAGCAAGAAGGAAGGACAGGAGGCTTGCGAACACGCAGCGGCAATTTTTTTACTCGGATTTTTACGCCTGCATGACGAGTCCTTAAGAAATCCTCGCTACTTGTTACGCTGCCACCTACCTACGCGCGGTCCTGTTTTAGGGCCGCAGGGGCAATCGGCTGGGCCCCGCGTCCACGCCAAGGTCCAGGACGCGGTCCAGAGTCGGGCCCCCATCCGAGCACGGCTGCGCTGCCGCGGGCCAGGGGCGGCCTAGGGCAGTGCTTGCAACCGCGAGCTGCACCGCCACTGATAAAGCGCCCCACCATCGTCGCGCCCATGGTGCTCCAACGACCGCCGATCTCAGACCCCAGCGCCAGCCGTGTTTGCGGGCCTTCGCGCGTGAGCTCGGGGTAGGCTGCCTGCTTGCAACGCTCTGCAACCTGCAGGGCGGCCCCATCAACTTGGACGGCGCAGGGCTGAGGGTGACCCGTCCTTGTGAGAGGGGACACCAGGGTCGCGTCGCAGCAAAGCGCGCCTGCCACCGCGATTTGTGGCCCCATACACGACGAGGTCCAGGCGTCTGCGGTCTTGTGGCTGCACGCTGGGAGCAGTCGTGTGGGCGAGCCACTGTTGTGGCACGACCTGGCCTTCCGGCCCCACGGCTTCCCGTGCCACTCGGACCCAGGCGCGCTCCACGACTTTGGCACGTCTGGCCAGCAAACCCGTCCTTGGACACGCAAGCGCGCGCACCTACTGGGGCAAAGTGGCAGGGCCAGTCGCAGGCGACGTCGCGATGCCACTAGCATGGCTTGCGGCGGCAAGGTGGTGGCGGCCTCAGCACATGCCGGCTTGCGGGCCCGCCTGCGAACGGAGAAGTGCCTGGGCGCTCGGCGACAAGGCTGGCATCAACGCTGCGGCGCCCCGGACGTCGGGAGGCGCGCGTTGGGCCCGCAAGCGGGCGGACCATCGTTGTGTGTGCGCGGGAATGCTGGCTGCGCGTGATGCAGCAGGGCCGTTCCTGGCAGGGGCCTTGGCGAGAAGGCGGATGAAGCTGGCGCTCTCAATATTCCAGCGGCCACCAACTTCGAGGGTAAGGATTACTAGTCGAGCACGGGCAGCCCTGGGAAAACTCAGGGTACGTCTTCCCTCTCCTTGGCCCAGCGGGCTTGCTGCAGGGCAGCCTCTAAGATAAGCATTTCCAATAAGCGGGATATTGTTTTCCTTGCAAAATTGGTTACTCGCTCACACTTATGCTCGTGCTGCATGTGCGCGGATTACGTGGCATTCGTGGGCTACAAACAATTCCACACAAGTCTCCTGTGGTTCACACAACCGCAAACCACCCAGACTACGCGCACAAGACCGTTCTAGATGCAAATGTGCCCGGCGGGCAAGCTAGAAGCTATGCAAGCACTTTTTTTTTTTTGTTTTTTCTTTTTCTTTTGCGGAATTACCTCCATCAAGTCCCATGCATAACTAAATCAAACAGAACACTTGCATGTGGCCTTCGGGGTTTCAATCGGGATGTGCCAGGTGCAAATGGTGCCGGATTGAAGTCATCCCCATCAGCCAGTCCCATCTGCCTCAGATGCAAACCGCTCATCGTCTATGGAATTGGGTTGGGCGGCCCTTTTTTTTTGGTTTTTCTTTAGGTTGTTTTTTTTTGGCGCACCTTTTCTGGCCAATCCGCGGTCCCAGCGCGGGGTATGGCAGGAAGCCCCAATGCAAGGCGACCCGGCCGCAGGCTGCAGAAAGTCCACGGCGGCAGAAGGTCCAGGAAGTCCAGTGCTTATTGACTGGCCCGCCAGGGCAGTGGATTGGCGAGCGGCGGGAGGTGGGGTCGAGCGGGAACGGCTGCGCGCCAGCAGCCGGACGAATATTCGTTGCAATCACAACACCGCGATGCCCACCTACCTAATGGACCGTTTCCTGGGCCAGTTGGTTCATGTATGCATGTGAGCTGGGGCTGCTCAGCCGGGCAACAAGTTGTGCATGCGTTCGTACGCCCCAGCTGGGGTCTGGGACACCAAGGGGCGAATTTGTGGACAACGTTTTTTTGTTCGTTGTTTTGCGAGCTTTCGTTTACAAGAAAATATGATTGTGGTTTTCTTCCGTTCGAAGCCACACAATCCAACTCTCAGTGCAATCCTTGCCATTCGGACGCACCGGCACACTGGCGCATGTGGTATTCATGGGGAGCCTACGTGGAACACGCATGACATCATATGACATCATATGACCATGCACACTTTCCTGGCCACTCTGTTGTTCGCGCACGAGGCTGCAAAGCACAACATGCAATCCAGCAAATCTTTCGCTTTCGACAAGATAAGACAGATTAAAATTGTTTTTGGGAGATGTGCGTGGCCTTGTTTCCCAGTGCGGCACGCTCCCTTCCTGCAAGTCCCCATATGGCAGGCAATGCTTGCATTGGTTCCAGCACGGGCCAACCTGCGCGCAGCCGGAGGCCCGCATGCGGCTGAGCGGGCGTGGAGGTTTCTGTTCATGACCTGCACATGCCACAACACCAACGTGTTCAATGTGACGTCTGTGTTTTTTTCGGGCGTGCGTTGCTTCCAACTGGATTGTCATGTGCGCAAATAAACTTGTAATGCCTCTCATCAGCGATCTCCTCGCGGACTCGTCTGAGGTCCCCCCCCTTTGCCAGCCGCATGCCTTGATGGGCCCTGCCGGTGGATTTGTGGATTTCGGCCGCCTCCGTGTTGCTCACTCGCCCGTGAACTGTCTGCACTGGGACCGCAGGAACTGGTTGCAAAAAAGGTCCGTTGAAAAAAAAACTTACAAGTCATGGCTCAAAAAACCACAAGTCATGTGTTAAAAATGCAGAATCAAGATGACAGACATTTTCACGACGATGGGCACGAAATGATACGAAATGTGGGGTTTGCAGTTTCAGAACGCGCTTATGCTGACGTGCTCACAAAAAGAACCATGATCTCCTGCCACAAGACTCTCAGCCGTCAAGCCTTGTTTGCTCGGCCAAGCTCAGGAAAACAATCGAGAAGCCGCATCAGCAGCCATACAAAAATGGACATGAATGGACCGTCTCGTATCTGTCTGGGACAACGGGCACGACCACAACACATGATGCCATCCCAAACAACTCATCATTATTCATCCACATAGACAATCATAAACATGGACAGCTGGTTTCCAGCACGCTGCTGATGCAGATTGGGAAAAGGTGAGACCAGAATCAACTCCTGAATTTCGTCGCAGTTGCACTTTGCTGGTATGTTTGTGCTTGAAACGCCCGAAAACCACGGCTGGCCATGGCTGGCCAAACACAAAAATCACAGAAACACAGCCCAAAAAACGCGGAGCGTCTGTCAAAGTATCCAACCAATCGCATGTTGTTGGAAGCGTACTATCTGGCAAGATAAGCAGCATGGCGGCGGTGCGACCGCTGCGGCTGCTTTTCAAATCAGTTGCTGAATGTTGATGAAAGGAATGAATTTCGCCATGCAGCCAAACGCCAAACGACGGCAAACATACGCGGAGCTCATGCGTTGTCGCCGCCTGTCGCCTCCTTGTGTTCGGCGTCGGGGTGGGCAGGCACTGGGCACCGTAGCCGCAGCCTTCCTCCGCATGTTTGTGCCTGCATGTACGGCAAGTGCGCCTCCTGCACTCCGTCACGCTGCGCAGCGCGCTTGGGTCCAGAGCTGGGGCGGCCGTTGAGTCGCATGCCCCGCGGGGCTTGACGCACTTGTCTGCGGCAGTCTAGGACGCGCGGGACGTCGGGACCATCGGCGGTAAAACTGGAGGCGGAAAAAAATGTTTGCGTTTCCCAGACTTCTGAATGCACAGGTTCCCAAACCTCACAAATATGATGGGCACTTAATTGTATCGCCTGTACTTTAATCGTGGGGCCCGCGAGCCATCACTAACAATTGCGGAAAACTCACCGAGTTGAGGTTTTTCATGGGACGACGCATGGGGGTTTTCAGCTGAAGATTTTTGTACAACAGGCAGTTTGGATTTTCTATCGCCCCACAACTGCAGAGAAGCGTCATCAAGTGTTGTCACGAGCTAACTCGCATGCCTTTGCTGAAGAATGTATGGCGGCAGGGTGACAGTATGCAGCATTGGCGCACCACACAGTGGCAAGCGCATGCAGGAGCCGGCAAATCTTTACCAAACACTCCCGACACATCCATACCCCACCACAGCACGTGTGACAACACGAAAGATGTTCATTGCGAAAAGCGAGAATACACAAGGGCCATGCACGAACATGCCCACCAAGTATGGCTGCGGGTTTGACAATGCTGTAGCATGCACCACGAGAGGACAGTACATGTCCAAGCGTGCCGTGACATGGATACCGTTGCAACACATCTGGCTTCTCGTATTGGCACAGTTTGGTCGTCAGTTTGGAAGCAATGGAACGCTTCATGAAAATCCACACAGTGCAGGCAACACGACGTCAAAATTTGGTTGATGTTGAATATTATCTTATTCAGCCTCGCGGCGGATGCCGCATGTACCGGGAGGGCATCAAAACAACATTTCAAAAACACGCGCCATAAATACCAGGTACCCCCTGAGGGGTTCCTTAACTGCTCATGCTCAATTGCCTGTTGCAAGTGCGCTGAGTTTGGAAGCTTCTGTAAAAAGCTCGTGTTCGACCGCCGAGGCCTCGTAAATGCATTTTGCTTCTCCACTTGCACTTCGTTTGGCCATTTGATCCTGCGCACAGTCACCAATTCCATTGGCTGGCCACGAGCCTCTGCCGTCAAGCAGCTGTCACCCCAGGACACGCATTCAATTGCAGGATACGTCAGAGGCGGCCAAAGCCAATGAAAGCCAGCAGCCCCATTTTCTGCTCCGGTAGCAGGGGCGCCTAGAGCCCGTGAGTTCGGGTTTACCCATACGGCGTATGGCATGTTGTTGCGCATCACACTGTTGAGTTTTCTGCATCCTACGGCTGGCACCTGATGACGAACTGCTTGCCAACGAGACAAAAAGGATGGGCTAGTCCTGGCCAGAAGGATCTCTCACACAAGGCGACGCCACATCGAATGCTGCCACCAAACAAATTGCGCCAGCAAAAGTTTAATGGAAACAATTTGTTGTAATGTGGCAACAAATAAAAAAAGGGCAATATTGGGATTATATTGGGCTTATATTGGGGTAATATCAGGATTATATTGGGCTTATATTGGGGCAATATTAGGATTATATTGGGGTTATATTGGGGTAATATCAGGATTTTAAGAAAAATGTAACCCCAATATACTATAGTAGCTTCCATTTTTTCCATTCTCCCATTGTAACCCCAATATTGAGTTTACCACTTTAAGTTTGCACACGTGCTCCGACTCCGGCACCAGATTTGAAATCGTCTTGGCCTCGATAAACGCGATGTTGCTTACTCATGTGAGCTATGGTCACCCGGCGTTTGGAGACGGTTCACGTGCATTTTACTTGGGTATCGTACCTCTTAAAGGGGGTTAAATAGGGGATTATAGGGGGTTATATAGGGTCTAGGGTTTAGGATTTAGGGTTTAGGGTTTAACTCCTTAAAGGGGGTTATATAGGGGATTATATAGGGGTATATTATGGGGGTTATTAAGGGGGATACTAGGAGTTTAGACTACAGCTCATGTTCTTTTCTGACACATCTCATTCTGCATTCTCACCATAATGAAACGTGCAGACAGGAACGTCGGCCAGCATCCAAACCTTCTTCCGCCAATGCGCTGGCCACTGTCATTTGCCGTGTCGTTTTCTGCGCCTGAAACCATTCCAGCTGTTTCCTGTCATAAGTCACAACAACAAAGTAATAACGGATGCCAACCAAGAACCCCATCTGCCGCAATCCCATGCATATCAAGTATAAACAACCTGCGTCATTGAGGAAACAGAGCATGCAAACAGTACAAACCGGTACATCCTGCAGACGCCGGAAAACATCGCGACGAACACAGTTTCCTCGATTTGCCAACCGTCTCTGATGATCTACGGAAAACATGTCATATTGAAACTCTTCCAAAGCCACCCTCCTGCGGGAAAAAAATGAGACAAAAGTTCACAAACGAGGACTAAAGCCGTTTGATTGTTCTTCTATCCTTAGGCACAAGCAATCAGTAGCGTCGGAGTACACATCGTGGTGCTTCAGGGCAGCTTCATTTTTGCGAATGCTGGTGCTTGTCAAGCATTTGCAATATTGTTGCCGGGCTTTTGGTGTGCACATTGTGCACGTTGCTGGCTTCAAGGAACGGATCAGAGACGTGCCAGCCCAACAGGTAGCGGGAGCACCAACAGCTCATAGCTCCCAGTCAAAGAGCTCCAAACAACATCTGGGCACTGCAAACCTCCTCTTAATTCCTCTTGAAAGTTCCTGGAGACCGCGGGAGCAACTTGTTTTGCAAAAAATTTGCACAAGGTCGAAGCAAAGAAAAGAAAAACAAAGTCGTTGAGTCAGCAGCAGCCGCACGCAGTCGCGTCGATGCCTTTGAAAACTGCTTGAAGGCATAGGCGAGCTTGCCTGGAGCATGGAAAGGATGGCAGCTGGAATTGGCAGGAAGCCTTGTTCAGGAAGGTTCGGGGCTCCTGGAAATTCAGGAGCTTCCTCCAAAAATACCCAACTCTATGCCAACAGCTGGCATGGCCTCCGAAGACATAGGCCATGTAACGGGGTGTTCAAGGTTTCATTTCTGCCGGCTTCAGAGGTCCGGGTGATCGTGAAAACCCGCATTGCGTATGTTTTTTAAATTTGAAACGTTGCATCATCCCGTGTCATGCTGTGCACCATTGCGCGCCTTGCAGAAGCTCTTTATCATGGTGCTGATCCCTTCCCCTCACCCTCCAGCAATTGATGCTAAGCTTCCACCACGCAGCACTAGCGGCCTCCGCTGAAGCACACCAAGCAACTGCGGGCCAGCACACACATCAGGCCACTGCCCAGATCACCGAAACACGGGTGTGAAGTCAAGCCCAGCCAATCCCAAGTCGGAAAAAGTGCACAAAGCATGAGTAAGCGCTGAATGTTGAAGCTGCTGCGCCTACAGCTACCTGTCTAATTGAATTGCGACTGACCATGCTGAATAAAGATTGTTTAATACGATACCCGTGAGGGTCTAACCTCGGATGTCGTCAGTTCATGCATTGCCAACCTTCGCGTGCTTGCCGGTGCCAGAAACAATCTCTGAGGGAACGTCGGCGAAAAGGACACCGTTCTTGACCTAGTAATGTGAAACAAGCCTCTGGCTGGGGTTCTCAAAGTTGGAAGCAAGCTTTCAACTGTTGAAGCGCCTCCGACTTGTAGACGGCGATGCCGTCCACACTGGGACCTCCAATGAATGCTGTCAAAAATGGGAGCAACTGTGATCCATCCAAGCGTCTCCGGTTTAACCCCCAAGTTATGGATTCCTGATGACATCCACAAAGGCCCTGGTCTTGACGTACCCTTTTGTGACATCCTGAACTCAAGCGAGAAAAAACTCCAAGCCTCTAACCACCTGGCCAGTTCGCAGGTCGAAAGTGGCATCGTGCAGGGGGCAGGTGATGGTGGGTGGGCCACCGCGGCCTCCTGCAGAGCTGACGCCCTTCCTGAGGGGAGCTCCATAGTGGCCACAGGCCGGCGAAGTTACGAAGAACTCGCCCTGATGGCGATGAACCAGCACAGCTCCGCCTCCCTCCATCTTCACCTCTCGCATGCTGGCCTCTTCGAAGTCAGTGATGGGGCCCAGGCTTACACGCTGTGTAGAGGCACAGCTGAGCTTGCTATGCGAGCGCCGCGTCTGCTCTGCTGCAACTGCTGCAACTGCTGATGCTGCTGTCAACATGGCAGCCAGCGGACGGACATCCCATCTTTCAATCGGTATCTGGGGTGCCAGAGCCGTTGGCAAGCGGGCAACCCCTACAGTTTCACATCTTTGCACAAGGCGTTTCAACCATATCCGAGAGCGGCCCCAGGCGCCC
This sequence comes from Symbiodinium pilosum, assembly GCA_905231905.1. Classification (NCBI taxonomy): domain Eukaryota; class Dinophyceae; order Suessiales; family Symbiodiniaceae; genus Symbiodinium; species Symbiodinium pilosum. The sequence continues at coordinate 7,745 of CAJNIZ010046807.1, read as the reverse complement.
ATCGCGTCAGGACGCGACTCGGCGCGAAAAATCTGCTGAAAATCTCTTGCAACCTACGCTGGCGAGCCAGAAGGGACGGCACTCGGCTAGTTTTACTGCAACAGGCATCCTGTGCAACCTGCTTTCCGCACAGTGCGTCTGCTTGTCAGCCCATCCGCTCTCTACCTGGATCGCCACTCGGAGAAGCAGCTGCTTAGGCTCTGCCTGCTTTGCGTTCATAGAGATGGTCCTGACACCATGAATACCCTTAGCACCAGAATTTTTAAAACGATATTTGTCTGGTTTTCATTTTGTCGTACTGGTATCCTGTGAGGATTTCTCAGGGCTGCACGTTCCTGCAACAACGAAAGGATCTGCAATTTGTGGGTCTATTGTGGGAATCCATTTTTTCAGACATTTCTCAAGTCTTCGGCCACACAATTTCTGTTTCTTTATGTGCTTCCTGCCAAGAAGCATAGGGAGGTTCCAACAATGGAGCTCCCCCAAAGATCCCCGCCAGGACCCCAAGAAGAGGCCAATGATTTAGACGTAAAACCATGCACACTAGTAGCCTGCTCACTCTGCCTGAATCTCCGGAATGAGGAGACTAGAGCGAAAGCCGAGAGCTTTGGCAAAATCGGCTGAAGATCCCATACGTTTTCTGTAGGGATGCCACCGTTTGGAGGGGAGTCCTCTATCCCAAGTTGCCTATGCTCCAGCCATGAAATCCACAGACCCACGATCCTCAAGGCTTTGATCTAGAAATAACCGGCCCTATTGACGACTGTTGGGCTCCTTAGGGCTTTAGGGTTTCAGGGCATGGCATCAAAATCGAGAACGGAACTACACCATGGATCATGATTCTATGGACGGGCAGAGCAAAGCAAGATCTTGGTAAGGCATTGAAACCCCTAGGCAGCATTAGAGGTATGACGGGTTTTTTTCCGCCGGCCTAGTGCCATTGTCAGTATCTTGTGTGGTCACTATCAGTGCTGGGAGCCTAGCCTCCATGTAGATGGAGGAAGCAAGGACATTACTAGTGCTGGCTCGTGACAGTCAACTTCCTCCCGCATGTATTCACGCATGCCGCCCTGGGATAGCACAACTATTCCACGCATTGTATGCTATGTTGGTACTATACGGGATGGGTGGTGATTAGCCGCGCCGGTCTTGATTGTTAACTGATACAAACACTACTCAAGCGAACGAGTGAACACTTTGCCGGCCCTACTGTGCACCTACACCTACACCGTGAACCCTATATGGCAATTTCCCAAAATAAGGGGACCCCAATCTAAACCCCGAAATAATACAGTCCTCATTATTGGGACCCCTACAATGGTCCCCTAATTTTGGCAAACCCCCATATCAATCCCCAAGCCTCACCCCGCAGGCATTTCCTTCTTAAAAAAACATTTTTTTGATTGATTGCTGGGGTATACAGAACTCCTAGGCAGAATGCCATGTTACTTTTTTGGGGTAGCCCCATTACCCCTTCAGACTACCAGTCATCTGCTCCTATTCAATCACCTACATGTAACCAGTGTAAACCGCATGTAGACTCCAATGTAGACCTTAAACCCTAAACCCTAAACCCTGATTTAGGTGCTAATGATAGACGCAGGTACTAAAAAAATATTAATCAAAACAGGGGTATCTTAGAACTTGGGATGCATTGCAATTCTCATGCATTAAGGTGGTCTTTATCAGGAACGCTATGAAAATAATATACCACAATTTACAATAAAATACCAGGATATACTATAATATACTAACTCTAATACACTATAATATACTACAATCTACTATGATACAATAGTATACCGTAATGGGAAACTCCCTGTTAAAGCTTGCTGAATCCAGGGCTGCAGCGGCGAGTTTGGCAGCGGCAGTTTCAGGGGCATGGCCTCAAAACTCAGTGAGCAACCCTCATTCCCAAAGGATTAATCACTCAGTCACAATTATGCACGGTTACAAAACTCTTTTCAGGTAATTACTTCTAGGGGCTACAGATGGGGTTGTGAAGGAACGTTACAACGTCTACAATGAAATTGGGCAAGCTTTATAGATGTGTATTGTGCAGACACAAGGTGTTGTTGTTAGGAAGAGGTGGTTCTGCATACTTGCAAGGCCAGTGCTCGGCGAAGGGTTGGGAGGGCTTCGCATACGCGTGACTCGGTGAACTTCGGCTCTTGGAACAGGCGAAGTTTGGAAGCTAGCTATAATGCTTAGAATTCACATGTTGCAGGTTGCCAAAATGATTTTGCCCCTAAACCCTAAACCCTAAGGCGGAGTTGAGGATTGCGAAGAGTGCATGTTCCCGGGATGACTGAAAATTAGGACTTGGAAACAGTTTAGGGTTTAGGGCTTAGGGAAAAAGAAATGCTTCGCTTGTGACCCTACTGCTGTGACCATCCGTGACTCTGCAAATCGTGGCTTCAAAGTCGGGCTGTTTAGGGTTTAGGGCTTAGGGTTTAGGGTTTAGGGTTTAGGGTTGAGGGTTTAGGGTTTAGGATTACATGTTCATACATTGGGATGATATTAAGGTTATACTGGGATAATGGAAAAAATGGAAGCTACTGTCCTGGGGTTATATAGGGGTTTGGGTTTTAGGGTTGCCATTACATCTCTCTCACCAAAAAGCTGGACTCAAGGGTTTGGACATCTGCAAAGTACTTGAAAAAGACCTGGCGTTGCAGGTGTTTACTCCTTTTTCAAAGCTCGAACACTTTTCATACACATGCGCTGCCAAATGCTTGGGTACAGAATCCGCTCCATCCTTCAATCATCTTCAATCCACAAACGGGTTCTACTTCAGCCTGCACAATGGTGACTGCCCAACCTAACCCCCAGCGTTGCATTTTGCTTGTTCGTGGGTTGGAATGTGGCGTGCTTGAGTGTGACTATGCCAATGGGGGATGTCATAGCTGCTGCAAAAGTTGCCGTCTACATCTACATTTCACGCTGGAAACCAGCTCCTTCCGCTCACAAAGCAACGCAACGGCTTATGATTCTGCAGCCGGACATCGTACCTATAGTACACTCTGGTTATAGCTGTCGGTTCGGAAGACACTATGTCTTGACACCACCCGCCCCAACAATGCATGTCTGGTAATCTCCGATAGTTGCTGCCATTCTTCATGAGACAACAATACTCAAAATACAAGTTCTATAATACAAATGAACAAAATACGATTAGTAATAGTAATACGAATTCCAATACTGGTATTAATGAACATCATATGTATACTAATACGAACACGACTATAGATACTAGTACCGACCAAACCAAGAATAGGAATAACAAAACAAGGGTTCGTTCGTGCATGTATGACATACGAAACCCAGCTTCAGGTTTCTAGTCACCCTTAAGTAGATCAAATATGGGATATATGGGGATCTTTTTTCAGTTTCAAGACTTCTAAATTGAAATGACCGGCTTCGAAAATGCCATTGGTTAATGCCAGCCTCCACAAGCAATGTCGCCGCCTCGCCACCTGACATAGCATGCGAGAGAAGTGGTTGAATGTCTCGTTAAGAATTTCTGAACACATGGGATATAACTAACTGGTGTACATACACATATTTAGCATATCTGTGCGTGCATGGGTATTCAGATGTTCCGTCTCAAGCATCGCATACGGAACCCATGTATGTATATTTCCCCCACTGGGCATGCTGCAAAAACACACGCGCTCCGGAGAAAACCGTTGAACGTTCTGCAAATGGGTGCCAAGTTCTCGCAGCTGAATACATATACACAAGTTACAAGAAAACCCCTGTAATGGTTGCGAAATCCTTTGATACACTCTCCATTCCTATGCTCATGTACATGCCTAGTAGAGTTTGCACATTTCCCACCATTCCACGTAACGTACCCTCCGACCGAATTACATGGCCCGGTTTTGCCTCGTAGCTGCGTGGATGCAGGGGCTGAACTGTTGCAAGCACCCATCGCGCATAAAAAGACGATGGCTTAGGATCCGAATGACGCACACATGTCAACACGGGTAGCAACATCATGAATCATGAGCCGTCTTTACAAGACGACTGTGCAGTTTGGCGCAACAGTTCGTTCAAGACCGCTGCATACGATCTGCATGTCTCCCCAGCGCCAAACTTTTGCTAACGCTGGAAATTTGAGCCAAATGCAATGAACCAGTAAACAAACAATATGTGAAAATCACATACTCTTGGACATTATGCAACTTTATCTGAATCCCTCAAATCGAAGGAGTCCCAACCCTTGCTGACAAATGCACGTACAAATATCAACAGGCAAAGAAAAGCCTCGCCCTTGTTGACCAACGCAACCGACGTCCCATAGTGGCTATGACGCTGTACTTCGGCATGGAGGCTGTACACCCCGTAGAACTGTCATGGCTTACTATAGCCCTAAGGTTTCAAGTAGAAGTACACAAATAATAGTTACATCGGGCGATGAAGTTTGTAAATAGAACCTACATTGGGTTATTTGGACTTTCCCAAAAAAGAGATCCCAATATAGACCCCAAAATACTATAGTCCTTATTATAGGGACCCCCAAAAAGGTACCTCTGATTTTGGGAAACCCCCATTTTGGGTCCCTAGAGTCGGGCTTGTGGACGCATAGCTTGCTTCCGGTCAGTTCCGCTGGGTTGGAGGAGGTGCGCACTTTGAACTCTCAAACCTTCTGACCCTGAGTTCATCATTGTGCAACATAGGTCATCATTTTCACAAAGTTTTCATCATTTTTCATGTTTGCCATGAGTTTGCATCATATTCCGAGATTTTCATGATTTACGAAACATGTTTTCATCGTGTTTCGTAATTCGTGACATTTTCATCATAACTCAGAACCTACATCACAATTCATCACTTTCATCAATTATCACAGCTGTTTGAATAAAGCTTCATCAGTTTTCATCCTTCGCAGGCTTTGTTTTTTTCTTATTGTCATTACGGGGAAGCCCGAATTCTCCTTTCATGCTAACATAATCAGAGAAAGGTTTGTTCGAAGCTTCGGAGTTTAGATGAAGGGCCCGTCCTGAGGTTTTCCGGTTGTAACATCGCTGAAGCCTTGGAGAAGAGAAGAGCCGTTCCATCTGCGGGCGCTTACGTTGCACTGCCGAGTTCTCTTCCCTGCTGGCACGTGCGCCAGCTTTGGCTCCAAGATTTCCTATTTGACACGAGGCTCAAAAAAACGCGACCCGTTCCAAAAAAATCTTTCCACATGGTGAAAACTAGCAGATTCTAACGGACTGAAGAAGTTTAAAACTTCCAAGTCTTTTTCGATATAAAATAGCAGGCATCTGCGCATGATGTGTGGATAACATAGGAACTTGCAACATTGGAGTAGCTTGAAGCGCGTCCTGCGGAGTGACTCGCAGGTATGTTTGGAAGGGATTCCGATAAGCCGGGGCTAGAAATGGTAAGACTCAGAGCGATTGAGCATTAGGTTAAGTTTGCACGGAAAAACGATAGAAACAGCAGAAGCTCAACCGCGAAGCTCTTGTGGCTGTACAACAGTTCTGCTTGCGATTTTAAAAGCTTCCAAAGACTTCCAGAAAAGAGATCCAGCAGAGTCTCTCTCTACTTCACGAAGCTTTCCAAAAACAGCCAACAAGTCGTGGCCTCCAAACCAGTACTTGAATTGGTAGAGTCGAACCTGGCAATGCATTAAATGCTCCATACGATTGGCCATTTGCTCAATCCGCTCTTCAGAGCCGGAAGCTGGTCCTGCAGTGTTAAAAGCACGCTTGCCAACATCCTTTTCGGAAACGGGCAAAAAACCCGTCCAGTTTTTGCGTGCCACCCCAGCGAACCTCCCTCTTTAAAATTCTTGCCATCCAATACTCTGGTTTCAAGCTCTTTGGAAAACTCTGGGTGGGGGAGTTTGTGTTTGACACACGTGTGGCCCAGTCTTAAACCCTCAAAGTCCAACAGTCTTCCATCGTAAAGAGGGCTGGCCAATTACGGTAAGCTTTCGCGCCATCAGTGTGACAAACAGACCCCAAGGCCAATACCGGTTCATCAGAATCCAAGAAGCAAAGCGGTCCGCATTTCATCCACTGAAATAGGTCCACCTCCTCCCTGGCTGGCTGCAGAAATTCGGTGCGGAAAGAGGATATAACCATACCAAACTCGAACCTCTTCGAACAACGGCCAAATACCGCAACCAAACAATTCTCTGGCTTCGAGCTACAGCTCTAACGAGATTTCATCCAGCTCAATATCGTCTTCCATTCCACCCCGCGTCAGCAGAACTTAGCCGCTCAATCAAAGGGACAAAGAAATTGTTCAAGTCGGCGAAAATTGCTCGAATGGCACGATGACCAATTTCCAACACAGTACTTGCCTTGTCCGGAGAAATGTGAAGATTTGACGTGTACAGCCAAAGTGCTCCTACGAGAGTTTGGAGAGAAACCTTGACAGCAAAAATGTCTTGGTCTCTGCTCAACACAGACATGGTCTTTTTGCAGGTTTTACACCTCCACAAACAGCCAGTACTCTTAGACTCCAATTTTCCAGTCTGGCTTCTTGCGTCCTGTACACTTGCAAGATCCTGCAGAAGGAGTTCCGTGCAAAAATCCGCAGAACTGGACGCAGGCTCTCTACCACGCTCATCATCAACCACTTCGTGTTCATCACTACTTTCTGCACGGGCTCCGGGCTGACGGGATCTCGCGCCTGCTCGCATTCTTCTATCACGTCCAGCCGGACCCTAGTTGGTTAAGTCGAGCTGTTTCTTCACGCATGTTGCAGTTTCTGGTTTCCGCACGTGGAGTGAACAGATGTCGCCAGTTTTCATAGATCGAGCGTAAAGTCTAGGCATTTGCGGCCACCATGCCGAATTCTTAGTCTCTTGCGGTCCCTTAACAAAGCGCGCTTTACAAGCCTCCTAGCGCCATTCTTAGTCTGTTGGTACGCTCTCAACATAAACACTACAAGCCTCCTAGAGCCATTCTTGCGGTAAGCCTTCTCCACATCTTCTGCAAGTTCTCTGCAAGTCCTCTGCAAGTTCCCTGCAAGTTCTCTGCCAGTCCCCTGCAAGTTCTCTGCAAGTTTTCAATAAGTTTAAGTGCCCTCAAATGGCCCTCAACTTCCTCTCAACTGCTCTCAACTGCCCTTCTTCAACTGGCCTCAAGTGCCCCTGAAGTGCCCCTCAACTGCCCCTGAACTGTCCCCCTCAATTGCCCTCAACTGCCTGGCCTCAAGTGCCCTGAAGTGCCCCTCAGTGCCTCAACTGCCCCTCAAGTGCCCCAAAAAAAATAAAAAAATGTCAACCCGCGGCCTGCGGCGCAGCTTGCCGTGCGGCTGGCCCGGCTTGCGATCTGAATCAAATTTAGAGGATGCGTGAGAAAGAAGCATTCCAAAAAAGACAGCAAGCCCCATGTAGAGAAATGTGTGATTGCTGGGCTCTGCTTTGCTGGCAGCTATGAAGATATAGGGGCAGATGATACGTCATTCTCTCTAATAACAACTCCTGCCCACAGCACTCACAATCAATATTCTTTCATCATAATGGTAGTGTGTTGGGAGTATTTCTGATTGGAGGGTGGGCGGGTTGTACTGGGCGTAGCCAAGTCTGGGATCAGCATTTTACGCAACTTCTGTAAGAGTAAGCTGATGAGGTGGTCATTTTACGCAACTTCTATCAGCGTAAGCTGATGAGGTGGTAAAATCCTCATACGCCAACTGCTTAGGAATTCTGCAGCCAGAAGAACCTCTTGAAGAAGAGGATCTTTTGGAAGTTTTGGTCGGGGACGACACAGCCAGCGAGTTGT